>JAHNEJ010002647.1:0-109379 GCA_022559845.1 Amorphophallus konjac
GTATTGTATGTTCCACCGGCAGCTAGGCCATACCATAGAAGGATGTTTTCAGTTCCGAGATCTTGTGTATGACCTACATGAGGGGCAGAGGATCGACCGGGCCGAAATGCACAGGGCCATTGTTGAGATTAAAGAAAAAAGAAGGCAGCCGCAGGGGCAGCAAGTGCAGCAGCATCAAGCGCCACAGCCGCAGCAGCCACCACAACAGCAGCAACCGCAGCAAGTACAAGACCTGGGCATCCATCAGAACCCGATGCCGAATCATCCACCCGCTCCTCAGCAGCAACCACCGGCACCAGCACAAGTAAACATGGTTCAACCACCGGCCCCCAACGCTGGGTGGTCTTTTGATGATGATGGCGCCACACCGCAAGTAATGGCCTTCCACCATAACCCCCGCAACCCTTCCTTCATCCTCCCTACACAACCAACACCCTCTCCGCTCGTCCTACCACTTGCACCCGCTCCAGCAAATCCTCTACCACTCCCCATTCCATCATACTCTCCCTCGTTTACGCCCATCACCACCATCACACCGCCGCCCAATCCTTCACCCATTCTTTCCCAACCGCTAACCTTCCCTCCACCCGCATCTACATCCATCACCACCCTGCCTTCCACCAATCCTTCATCCATCATCCGCGCACCGCCCATTAAACTCACCAACCCTACGCTCCACCAAACCGCCTCCCCCGCACCACCAGTTCCATTCACCCATCCCGTAGGGCCCATCATACTATCTTCAGATGCCGCAGCAAGCTGTGCTTTGAGGAGAGGGAAGATGTTCCATCGGAATTATGTTACTTCTAATCCCCAGTCCTCTCAGCCGGTGGCCGAGCAAGAAGAAACTGGACCTTTGCCGGGTACTCAATATGACTTGCTGCATCATCTGGATCGCGTGCCCGCCAAAATATCTGTGCTGGAGCTGATCAAAAGGTCTACCCTTCATCAAGATGCACTGAGGGATTTCCTACAGAAGGTAATGGTTAGCGAAGACATGGCAGTTGATAGCCTACCGACGGCACTGGCAACCATCTCCAAAGGGCCGGCAATCACGTTCTCTGAAACCGAGCTTGCACCTCCGGGGGCTCGGCAAATGCTGCTCTGCATAACAATTACTCTGAACAAAGTCGACATTGAGGCAGCACTGGTTGACACAGGGGCCTCAATTAATGTTTGCCCACTCAGCACCCTCCGGGCATGCAACATATCTGAAGAGTTACTGCGGCCTACCCCTACCACTATAGCGGCATATGACAACTCAAGGCGGGCATGTCACAGGGTAGTCACCATACAGGCAGAGCTCGGGCCCCTTACTATGGCCGTGGAATTCTATGTTCTTGATATCGACCCTATGTTCAAGGCTATCTTGGGTCGTCCCTGGATTAACACACTCGGCGCCGTGCCCTCCACCGCACATCAGTGCATTAAGTTCCCCTTTCAAGGGAGGGTCGTCAAAGTTAAGAGCTTATCCACAGTGCAGTCAGTAAAGGCTATTTCAGAGTAAGTTCTTCCCACACTTTGGCCAAGCAGCCGGCCCGTTCTGTCAGTGCTGGATTTGAACTTTCCTTGGGCTTATACATCCCCTAAGCCCGTTGCTACTCCAGTTAATGTCAAAGTGAAGCCGCAGATTCGGGATTCAAAGGGGTGGAACATTATATTGAAACTGGGCTATCAACCGGGGAGAGGCCTCGGTGCGCAACTGCAAGGGATGACTAAGCCTATACCTAAGGGAAGGAAAATGGGTAGGAGAGGTCTCGGCTATAAGGAGACAGCATTATCTATGATAAGTGATTCTGGGCCGCTCACCTGGGATTATCGTCAGCATTTTGTCAAAGGGCCTCTCCAGCCTGGCACATTAGCTCCAAAGCCGGTTCAACAAGAAAGGAATACAGTTTGTCCCATTGCCAGTCCGCCTCCCTTGCCAAGAGGGTCAGATGATGACATGCTCGACTACAGTCAGGCCTTGCAGGGGCTCTTTTATGAGGAAGAATCTCAGAGGAAGCAACAAGAAGTTCGGCTTATGGTGGAGGCCGAAGAAGCAGCTTATTGTTAATCTACAAAAGGAGGAGAGCTCTCCAGTTGTCTGTTCTTGGTCTCTCTCACGCTTCCAATCTATCTTTCAACAAAAGGAATTCGTATCCCGCCTTCCTCCTGTCATGGTAAATTCATCTTTTATTGATCCACCGGAGATTCTATTCATTCCTTGTACTAGCGGGAAGTGTCCACGCATTGATCTATCCACTCTGTTTACTCCTCCTCCTCCCAACGCTCAGCTCCACGAGATATGGTTCTCTACTTCTGATCCCTTCTTTGATTGCATCTTCCCCGAGCTGTTCCCTATGCAGCTCCCACCTCCTCCATCTTGCTGTGTAGTCTCTGCTGATCTCTAAAAAAAAACGTCAAACTTGAAACAGAGATTTCAGTGGAAGATTACGCTATCCTGTCTCCATCCTCCCAAGGGCACGAGTCCCCTGCTCCTCCCCTTCCACTAGGTCTTCTGTCCCCTAGGTTAGGATTAGGGTCCGTCGAGTCTAGAGGAGTAGAGTCCGTTAGGTCTAGAGAAGTAGGGTCTTGTTCTGGGTCATCCAACCCTTCCCATTCTGAACCGCGCTCGCTTGCGCATCCGTCCCGATCTGTTCCTGATAGGTTCTTGCAAGATATAGCTCAGCGGTGTCATGCACTTTTGAAGTGTCCGGAATTCATCGCTATAGCAATCGTGATTGAGGATGAAGAGGAAATAGAAGGGGAATGGAGCGACGACCGATTAGGCGTCTATGAGGTTTTAGATGAGAAGGATCCAATAGATGAAGACAACAATGTAGATGACACTGCCGACTTATATGCACAAGGACTAAAAAGATTCGACCAGCCGTCGACGGCAGTGGATGAACCTACAAAGGAAATCAACTTGGGAACAAAAGAAGACCCAAGGCCCGTCATTATTTATGCTAATCTCCCTTCACAGGTAGAAGAAGATATAATTAAGGTATTGAAGGAGTATAGCGATTCTTTCGCCTGGTCTTATGAGGACATGTCAGGTCTTGACCCCTCCTTAGTGAAACATCGACTCGTGCTTAAACCAGGGGCAACACCTGTGAAACAACGGTCAAGAAGATTTCACCCCCACATGGCCTTAAGGATCAAAGAAGAGGTCGACAAGCTATATAAGGCCAGGTTCGTCAGAGTGGTTTTATATCCTCAGTGGGTGGCGAACATAGTCCATGTCCTCAAAAAGGATGGAAAAGTGCGCATATGCATTGATTTCAGGGATCTAAACAAAGCATGTCCCAAAGATGATTTCCCGCTACCTCATATAGACGTCCTAATAGATAACACTGCCGGGTATGAAGCTCGGTCATTTATGGACGGGTACTCGGGCTACAATCAAATCCGTCTCGCTCCGGAAGATCAAGAGAAAACTTACTTCACCACACCCTGGGGCACGTATTGTTATGTAGTTATGCCATTTGGTTTAAAAAATGCAGGTGCCACCTATCAAAGGGCGACGATGGCCATTTTCCACGACATGATGCACATATACATGGAAGCTTACGTGGATGACATCTTGGTGAAGTCAAGGACAAAAGAAGAGCACCCCTCTATCCTGGCTAAAGTGCTGCAGAGGGCCAGGGAGTATAAGCTTAAGATGAATCCGAAGAAGTGTGTGTTCGGAGTCTCCTCAGGGAAGTTGTTAGGGTTCATAGTGAGCAAACGGGGGATCCAGATTGATCCTAATAAAGCACAGGTCGTCACGGACATGCCTCCACCGAAGAACATTACGGAACTTCGAGGATTGATTGGTAGACTGCAATTCATTAGAAGATTTATATCTCAGCATTCTCAAAGGTGTCGTCCGTTTTATGAATTGCTTAAGGCGGGTGTCAAGTTCGAATGGAATCAAGATTGTCAAAAGGCCTATGACGACCTCAAAGAGTATCTGTCCAATCCCCCGGTTTTGCAACCTCCTGTCCATGGGAAACCCCTAATCCTATACATCTCGGTTATTGAGGACTCCCTAGGGGCGGTGTTAGCACAGGTGGATGATGAAGGGTGTGGCGCCCCCTTTTTCGCGATCCCGTATCGGGTCCAGGGACGTCACAGCGGATGTACGGAAGTGTTGTGGGCCAAGATTATTTGCAAGGCGCTAAAGGTCGAACCATCACATAATCCAAAAGAAACATAACCATACCATTTCCATAAGATAAATACTCATAATTTACATCGTATACGGAATACTACATATCTCTACTCAAAAGTCATATTTACATTCATTATTCAAAAGAAAACTAAATCTATCTACGCAGCGGAATCCAAACTACGCCCTGGATCACCCTCCGACCTACTGTCCGTCGGAGTCGAGGTACACACTCGTCAATTTCCTGAAATGGTTAGGCAACAGATATGAGTCCACAGACTCAGTAGGCATCAAAACCAATCACATGCTTATCATATACTAAACTGTGCAAATCCATGATATATATAAAGCTAATCACAATTTCACTGAATTGTACATATACTATGAATGCGAAGGAAATATAAAGAGCAAAATAATTTTCAGATTTATAAACAAATGCTTATAACAAATCTTATCTGACTTATATATATATGGCATAATACATATCTTAGCTAAATCAGAGCTTATACAGATGAACTTATTCTCAGATCATATCAAAGTCATATATCAAATCTGAACTTCATATTATTTGGCAGCATATATTGGACAGGCATCCCGTCACTAAAAGCAGTAGCAAACACATACCTAGGCATCCATACGTCGACATAAAGACAAAAGGTCTAAACGCTGGAGCCTGTCGGCCTTGATCAACCACGCAGGATCGGGAGTTAATACTCCACCATTCCCCAGATAATTTTCTTATTCTGGGTTCCGATTTTTCAGAAGTCCGTTTGTCCTCGGAAATGGGCCTAATCCCGTAGCGGAAGCTAACTACGGTTTGTCGCCCCACACCTCCTTAAAGTGACACAGTCCATATGCTTAATCAAATTTTTATTCTTATTATGATGCTTATTACGTAGTCGTCTCAATACTTAAAACTTGCCATTAAACTTTACAAAATAACTGGATCGTATTTTAATATTATTAACTAAATATATATAACATTCGAAGAGATTAGAGTAGAGAGAGAGAGTAGAGAGAGAAAGTAGAGGGAGAAAGTAGAAAGAGATTAGAGAGAAATTATAGAGAGATTAGAGAGGAAAATAATACTTTAACAGAATGGTAACTAAATAAATAACTGATTCTAAACATAGATCATAATCACTGACTTAAATTACACTTCAAATAAAATCAAATCAAATAAATGTAAATAACAAATAACATGCACTCGGTTTATCATGCCTACCTTTAGAACGGACTTCCGAATTGACTTTAGTATCTCACTCGAGCTCCCGTAAAAGTTCTTGCGTAGGAAAAGATAATTGTCCAATCCTAGATGCGTATAGAAGGGCGAAATTGTCCAAATATATTTCAAATCCTTCATCCAAGTGTTTATTAATTATTTATATTATTCTAATACTGTATTATCTTCTCCGTTTATTAACAAGAGAATGGTAGTGAGAGTGAAATTTAGAGAGAGAAAGTGGAGAGAGAAAGTAGAGAGAGAAGAAAGTGGAGAGAGAAAGTGGAGAGAGAAAGTAAAGAGGGAGTAGAGAGAGAAGTAGAGAGAGATATTTAAAGAGAGAAAGTAGAGAGAGAGAAAGTTAGAGAGAGAAAGTAGAGAGAGAAAGTTAGAGAGAGAGAGTAGAGAGAGATATTTAAAGAGAGAAATTAGAGAGAGAAATTAGAGAGAGAAATTAGAGAGAGAAAGTTAGAGAGAGAAGGTAGAGAGTAGAGAGAATAGAGAGAGAAAGTAGATAGAAAGAGTGAAAATAAAGAGATTAGAGAGAGAAAGTAAAGAGAGTGTAGAAAGAGAGATAATAAAGAGAGTGTAGAGAGAGAAAATAGAGAGAGAAAGTAAAGAAAGAGTAGAGAGATAAAATAGAGAGAGAGTAAAGAGACTAGAGAGAGAATAGAAAAGAGAAAATAAATAAAAAATAGAAAGAGAGAGATAGAGATGGGAGAGAGAGAGTGTGTGTGTGTGTGAGAGAGAGAGAGATAGAGAAAGAGAGAGAGAAAGAGTTTGAGGGGGAGAGGGGGGTTGGATATGTGGGAAAGAGAGGGGGAGAGGGGGGTATATATAAGGGGAGGGGAAGAGAAGATAAGAAGAAGGAGGAGATAAGGATGGGGGAGGGGATAAGATGGAGAGGAAGAGGATAAGAAGGAGGGGGGGCATACGTGGGGGGTGGGGTAGATATTTTAGGATTTTTTTATTTTTTTTATATATATATAAAAACTCTTAATAACATGATTTCTAAGAACTAGTTTACTCTATCTCATTTTTATCCTTCCAAACGTCAAAATTTGAAAAAGTGTTCAACATGAAACTTATAGATTTTTAAGTTATCTTTCCAACGACTCTAATATTGACCTATTCTGACATTCCTATGAGGAGTTACGTATTAATAAAAGAAGATGTCTATTTTACATACTAACATCCGTTAAATCCGTATTTTCTATACAGTTCAAGACATTGGGATTTGATTTAGAGAATCTGGGATCTGTATAGGTTCTAGAAGTAAAGTGCTTAGTTATTTTCAAGTTTCGAACGGATTCGGGTGTTACAAATCTCTCCCCCTTAAATAAATTTCGTCCTCGAAATTTAAAAATTTACTCAATACGTACCGAATAGCTGTGGATATCTCTTCCGCATTTCATCTTCCATCTCCCAAGTAGCTTCTTCTGCTGAGACGCTTTTCCACAATACCTTCACCAATGGAATTGTCTTCGTTCTCAGCACTTGTTCTTTCCGATCGAGAATGCGAACTGGCTTCTCCTCATATGTAAGATCCGGCTGAATTTCCAACTGTTCATACTCTATAATGTGCGATGAGTCTGGCATGTATTTTCTCAACATGGACACATGGAATACATCGTGAACTCCTGACAATGATGGTGGTAAAGCCAGTTGATATGCCACCTCACCAATCCTTCTTAAGATTTCAAATGGTCCAACATACCTCGGACTGAGTTTACCTTTCTTGCCAAATCTCATTACTCCCCTAGTAGGCGAAACCTTTAAAAATACGTGATCTCCGACAGTAAATTGTAGATCTCTCCCTCTTTGATCAGCATAACTTTTCTGCCTACTCTGGGCTGTAAGTAATCTTTTTCTAATCAACTCAACCTTTTCTACACAATCCTGAACAATCTGTGGCCCAATCAATTTCGCTCACCAACCTCATCCCAACAAACAGGTGACCTACACGGTCTACCATATAATGCTTCATATGGTGCCATTCCTATGCTTGCATGATGGCTGTTGTTATATGCAAACTCAATTAATGCAAATGTTCATCCCAACTGCCTTTCCAATCTAAACTGCACGCCCTCAACATATCTTCTAGGGTTTGAATGGTTCTTTCTGATTGTCCATCTGTTTGAGGGTGAAAAGCTGAGCTAAATTTCAATTGTGTACCAAGTGCTTTCTGTAAGCTCCTCCAAAATTTTGCTGTAAACCTTGCATCCGATCTGAAATAATAGACACAGGCACACCATGAAGTATCACAATTTCTCTAATATACAAATTGGCTAAATCCTCTAATGATTGTGTTTTTGTGATTGCCAGAAAATGGGCTGACTTAGTAAGTCTGTCAACAATTACCCAAATGAATCATGTTTTCTCTAGTCATTGGTAATCCCATCACAAAATCCATAGTGATATGCTCCCATTTCACTGTGGAATTTCCATCAACTGTAATGGTCCTGCTGGTCTTTGATGCTCCGCCTTTACTTGTTGACAAGTAAGACATTTGCTGACAAAGTCTGCTATATCTTTCTTCATGCCAATCCACCAAAACTGTCTTTTCATGTTTTTGTACATTTTTGTACTGCCTGGGTGAATAGAATATCGAGATTTATGTGCCTCAGTCAAGAGATCTTTCTTTATTTCTTCATTCCGAGGTACACAATCTTCCCTGAAACCTGATTGCCCCGTCTGCACTTTGAGTAAATCTCGGTGTGCCAATCAATTTTTGTAACTGCTGATCATTCAGTTGTGCTTGCACAATTCGCTCAACCATTGCAGACTGAATAGTTAGTTGGGCCAGAAATAAGTTTCTCCCTTTGCATATCGGAGAATACTCCACTACATCAGATGTCATTCTCCAAGTTTGGCGCAACTGGATTGCCATTAGCCTCTTCCTGCTGAGTGCATCTGCTACCACATTTGCTTTTCCTGGGTGGTAATTCAAGGTGAAATCATAATCCTTCAAAAATTCAATCCACCGTCTTTGCCTTAAATTTAATTCTTTCTGAGAGAAAATATATTTTAAACTCTGATGGTCTGTAAAAACTTCAAACTGCTCACCATACAAATAATGGCGCCAAATCTTCAGAGCATGTACCACTGCTGCCAACTCCAAATCATGTGTTGGATAATTCACCTCATGGGTCTTTAATTGTCTGGATGCATAAGCTACTACTTTGCCATTCTGCATCAGGACACATCCTAGTCCTTTTCTAGAGGCATCTGTATATATCACAAATCCTCCTGACCCACAAGGTAAAGTAAGCACTGGGGCTGTTGTTAACCTTATTTTTAATTCCTGAAAACTCATTTCACATTTATCTGACCATTCAAAAGGAACTCCTTTCCTAGTCAATTTGGTCATAGGAGCTGCAATAGAAGAAAAACCTTCAATAAACCTGCGATAGTAACCCGCAAGACCCAAAAAGCTCCTAATCTCACTGACATTCTTCGGCCTTTCCCAATGCAAAACTGCCTCAACCTTAGCTGGATCAACAGACACTCCATCACCAGAAATGATATGCCCTAAGAATTGAACCTTATCCAACCAGAATTCACATTTACTGAATTTCGCATAGAGTTGATGTTTCCTTAAAGTTTCCAACACAATTCTCAAATGTTCTTGATGAGTTTCAACAGTAGGAGAATAGATCAACACATCATCAATAAATACTACTACAAATGTATCTAGATATGGTTGGAAAACTCTATTCATCAAATCCATAAATACTGCTGGTGCATTAGTTAACCCGAATGGCATAACCAAAAATTCATAATGCCCATATCGTGTTTTGAAAGCAGTTTTTGAGATATCTTCTTCTCTTATCCTTAGTTGATGGTATCCAGATCTGAGATCAATCTTTGAAAATACTGTTGCAGTTCGTAGCTGATCAAATAAATCATCAATCCTTGGCAAAGGGTACTTATTCTTAATGGTCACTTGATTCAATTTCCTATAGTCAATACATAATCTAAGTGACCCATCTTTCTTTCTAACAAACAGAACAGGTGCACCCCAAGGTGATACACTTGGTCGAATAAACCCCTTATCTAGCAAGTTCTTGCAATTGTTTCTTCAATTCTGCCAATTCGGCTGGTGCCATTCTGTAGGGAGGAATGGAAATGGGTAAAGTACCCGGTGAGAGTTCAATAGTGAACTCCACCTCTCGGTGTGGTGGCAAACCCGGAAGTTCATCAGGGAACACATCTGGAAATTCCTGACAACATCAATATCTGAGGTGGTTTTCTTATTTTCATTAGAAGGAATAGCCACTATGCTAGCCAAATAACCTTGACATCCACTTCTAAGCAATTTCAAAGCTTTAAGTGCTGAAACTAGTGTTTTACTAGAACGGTGCCTCGGACATTGATAGTGAAATGTCTGCTCCCCAGGTTTTTGAAAAATTACTTTCTTTCCATGACAATCTAGAAGGGCAAAATTTGTATCTAACCAATCCATTCCCAAGATGACATCAAAATCAGTCATTTCCAGCAGATACACACATGCTGGCATAATCCTCCCCTGAATCACCACATCAATGCTAGGAATAACAGAAGTCGTTCTAGCTATCTCCCCAGTTGGTGTGTTAATGGACATCTCATCAGTGTTCACAATTTATTTATCTTTCAATAATTCAGCAAATCTC
Source organism: Amorphophallus konjac (assembly GCA_022559845.1). Lineage (NCBI taxonomy): Eukaryota > Viridiplantae > Streptophyta > Magnoliopsida > Alismatales > Araceae > Amorphophallus > Amorphophallus konjac. The sequence continues at coordinate 10,013 of JAHNEJ010002647.1, forward strand.
AGAGAAATAAAGGAATGTGTAGCACCCGGATCAAATAAAACTTTTGCATGCATATCATCGATAAGAAGAATACCTTCAGCTACTGCATTGGCATCTCGGGTGTCTTCCCTTGTTAGTGCATATACTCTGGCTTGAACTCTCCGCTGCTGTTGTGGTTGCTGATCTTGTCTTGGCCTTGTGGGACAATCCCTTATCATATGCCCTGTCTGACCACATGAAAAATATTTACCTGCAGCCCGCCAACATTCATTACCTCTATGCTGCATCCCGCACTGTTGACAAGCTGGCATATTATCTCTCCTAACTGGTTGAACTCTCTCTGGAAAAGTCATCTTTGGCTTCTTATCTTTCCTCACAATTGAACTAAGATTACCCCTTTTTGCATTATCCCTTTGTCTTTCCACTAAGAATTCCTCATACTCAGTTTCTGCAATAAAAGCAGTCCTCAAAGCTGCTGCCATAGTCTGAGGCTCAAGGATTGCAACTCTACTTCTAATGTTACTTCTCAAACCTCTAACAAATTTCTTCACCCTTCTAAGCTCATCAGAACAAATATGAGGGGCATACTTTTCTAATTCAATAAATTTTACTTCATAATCGGCAACTGACATACCTCCTTGAGTCAAATTTAAAAATTCAACTTCTTTCCTATCTTTCAAATGTTGAGGGAGAAATTTTGCATGAAGATATCAAGAAATTCATTCCAGCCAATCTCCGTCTCTCTATTTCTGAAAGTGGTTCTAAGTGCAGACCTCCACCACTCGTCCGCACGGTCTTTAAACATAAATGTAGCTAATATCACCTTATCCTGCTCTGCACATCTAATGGCCGTGAAAATCTTCTCAATCTCTCTCACCCAGTTTTCCACAATCTCCGGGTGACTCTCCCCCTTAAAAGGAGGAGGACTCATATGTCTGAATTTCTCCATTAGGGTAGCGCCTGCTGTCCTATTCGGTTGTTCTTGCACACGGGTTTGTAACTGGGCTTGCATCATTGCATGAGTTTGGGCTTGTAACTGCATAGTCTGCACTTGAAAAACTTGTGTGAACCTCCTAAATCTGGCACACCCTGAATAGGTAACGCACCTTGCCCACCGGGAGCAAGCTGCCATGAATTGTTTCCCCGACAACTCCTTGTGATGTCCCATTTGAGGGCGCAGACTCCTCGGGAGAAGTATTAACCTCAACCCTATCACTCCCTGCCATCTCCTGCGAGGGAGAACTAATCCGAATTAGTATGATTCTAGGTTTGATATCAATTTCTAAAATAAATTCCTACGATCTTGTGGTATGGTATATAAATTCAGATGGCTGCAAATAATTTCAAGCCTCACAACTTGCTCTGATACCACTCTCTGTGGCGCCCCCTTCCCGCGATCCCGTATCGTGTCCGGGGACGTCACAGCGGATGTACGGAAGTGTTGTGGGCCAGATATTTGCAAGGCGCTAAAGGCCAAACCATCACATATTCCAAAAGAAACATAACCATACCATTTCCATAAGATAAACACTCATAATTTACATCGTATACAGAGTACTACATATCTCTACCAAAAGTCATATTTACATTCATTATTCAAAAGAAAACTAAATCTATTTATTCTGCGCAGCGGAATCCAAACTAACCCGGGATCATCCTCCGACCTACCGCCCGTCGGAGTCAAGACGCACACTGGTCAATTTCCTGAAATGGTTAGGCAACGAAAGTGAGTCCACAGACTCAGTAGGCATCAAAACCAATCACATGCTTATCATATACTAAACTGTGCAAATCCATGATATATATAAAGCTAATCACAATTTCACTGAATTGTACATATACTATGAATGCGAAGGAAATATAAAGAGCAAAGTAATTTTCAGATTTATAAACAAATGCGTATAACAAATCTTATCTGACTTATATATATATGGCATAATACATATCTTAGCTAAATCAGAGCTTATACAGATGAACTTATTTTCAGATCATATCAAAGTCATATATCAAATCTGAACTTCATATTATTTGGCAGCATATATTGGACAGGCATCCCGTCACTAAAAGCAGTAGCAAACACATACCTAGGCATCCATACGTCGACATAAAGACAAAAGGTCTAAACGCTGGAGCCTGTCGGCCTTGATCAACCACGCAGGATCGGGAGTTAATACTCCACCATTCCCCAGATAATTTTCTTATTCTGGGTTCCGGATTTTTCAGAAGTCCGTTTGTCCTCGGAAATGGGCCTAATCCCGTAGCGGAAGCTAACTACGGTTTGTCGCCCCACACCTCCTTAAAGTGACACAGTCCATATGCTTAATCAAATTTTTATTCTTATTATGATGCTTATTACATAGTCGTCTCAATACTTAAAACTTGTCATTAACTTTACAAAATAACTGGATCGTATTTTAATATTATTAACTAAATATATATAACATTCGAAGAGATTAGAGTAGAGAGAGAGTAGAGAGAGAAAGTAGAGCGAGAAAGTAGAAAGAGATTAGAGAGAAATTAGAGAGAGATTAGAGAGAAAATAATACTTTAACAGAATGGTAACTAAATAAATAACTGATTCTAAACATAGATCATAATCACTGACTTAAATTACACTTCAAATAAAATCAAATCAAATAAATGTAAATAACAAATAACATGCACTCGGTTTATCATGCCTACCTTTAGAACGGACTTCCGAATTGACTTTAGTATCTCACTCGAGCTCCCGTAAAAGTCCTTGCGTAGGAAAAGATAATTGTCCAATCCTAGATGCGTATAGAAGGGCGAAATTATCCAAATAGATTTCAAATCCTTCGTCCAAGTGTTTATTAATTATTTATATTATTCTAATACTGTATTATCTTCTCCGTTTATTAACAAGAGAATGGTAGTGAGAGTGAAATTTAGAGAGAGAAAGTGGAGAGAGAAAGTAGAGAGAGAAAGTGGAGAGAGAGTAGAGAGAGAAGTAGAGAGAGATATTTAAAGAGAGAAAGTAGAGAGAGAAAGTTAGAGAGAGAGAGTAGAGAGAGATATTTAAAGAGAGAAAGTAGAGAGAGAAAGTAGAGAGAGAAAGTTAGAGAGAGAAGGTAGAGAGTAGAGAGAATAGAGAGAGAAAGTAGATAGAAAGAGTGAAAATAAAGAGATTAGAGAGAGAAAGTAAAGAGAGTGTAGAGAGAGAAAATAGAGAGAGAGATAATAAAGAGAGTGTAGAGAGAGAAAATAGAGAGAGAAAGTAAAGAAAGAGTAGAGAGATAAAATAGAGAGAGTAGAGAGACTAGAGAGAGAGAATAGAAAAGAGAAAATAAATAAAAAATAGAAAGAGAGAGATAGAGATGGGAGAGAGAGAGTGTGTGTGTGTGAGAGAGAGAGAGATAGAGAGAGAGAGAGAGAAAGAGTTTGAGGGGGAGAGGGGGGTTGGATATGTGGGAAAGAGAGGGGGAGAGGGGGGTATATATAAGGGGAGGGAAAGAGAAGATAAGAAGAAGGAGGAGATAAGGATGGGGGAGGGGATAAGATGGAGAGGAAGAGGATAAGAAGGAGGGGGGGCATACGTGGGGGGTGGGGTAGATATTTTAAGATTTTTTTATTTTTTATTTTATATATATATAAAAACTCTTAATAACATGATTTCTAAGAACTAGTTTACTCTATCTCATTTTTATCCTTCCAAACGTCAAAATTTGAAAAAGTGTTCAACATGAAACTTATAGATTTTTAAGTTATCTTTCCAACGACTCTAATATTGACCTATTCTGACATTCCTATGAGGAGTTACGTATTAATAAAAGAAGATATCTATTTTACATACTAACATCCGTTAAACCCGTATTTTCTATACAGTTCAAGACATTGGGATTTGATTTAGAGAATCTGGGATCTATATAGGTTCCAGAAGTAAAGTGCTTAGTTATTTTCAAGTTTCGAACGGATTCGGGTGTTACAAAGGGAAAGAGCGGGCTGCGTACTACCTTTCTCGACTGTTTAATCCAGCTGAGTCCAAGTACATCGCTATGGAGAAAACTTGTGCCGCCTTAGTGTGGGTGGCTTAGAAGCTTAAACATTATTTTCTCGCCCACCCAGTTAGGTTGATCTCTAGAATGGACCCGGTCCGTTATCTCTTAGAAAAACCCATCCTTTCTAGTATGTTAGCTCGCTGGCAGAGCTTCCTCTCTCAGTTCGACATCACCTTTGTCGTTCATAAGGCAGTCAAAGGATATGCCATTGCTGAGCATCTGGCACATCTCCCTATTCCTCATACCGATTCCATTCAGGATGATTTCCCTGATGAGCATCTCACTGTCCTTTCTCATCATCCCTTTTGGTCTCTGCACTTCGATGGTGCGTTTAACTCCCAAGGCCAAGGGATCGGTGCTGTCTTGCTTACCCCAGAGGGAGTAACCATCCCCTTCGCTTATCAACTTCGATTTCCTACCACCAACAACATCGCTGAGTATGAGGCTCTCCTGGCCGGCTTGAAGCACGCCTATCTCCTAGGCGCGCGCTATTTAAACATCGTAGGAGACTCTCAGCTCGTTCTACGGCAAGTTCTGTCCACTTACCGTACTCGTGACCCCAAGCTCAAACCTTATCAAGATTTGGTCACGCTCATTGCTAAGCGATTCCGTAAGCTGATCTATATCCATACTCCCCGTTCTTTGAACATTCTAGCTGATGCTTTGGCATCTCTTGCTTCCTCCTTATCTTTTCCTCTCAGTCGTAGTACTGAGACCATCGTCATCCAGAGATTGGACGCACCTTCTCTTCAAGATCCTTGGTTCATCAACCTCAGGAAATCTGTAGAGGCGAGAGTTGAGAAGGAAGATCTCAAGGAAGTTTCATTAACAGAACTGGAGGAGATTCTGGACGAAGAAGAATTGCCTTGGTATCATGAAATCGAATTGTTTTGTAAAGAAGGGTCATTCCCAAAAGGGGCAAAGGCCGAGCAGCGTAAAGTAATAAGAAGAGCCGCCGCAAGGTACACTATCATTGCAGGAGAACTGTATAGGCGCGCTACTAATGGAATGCTCATGAGATGCTTGGATGATGTAGAAGCTTGGAAAGTGGCTGAAGCGGCCCATTCTAGTGAGTGTGGAGGTCATGTCAATGGCCAGGCTCTAGCGAAGAAGATCCTTAGGCAGGGCTACTATTGGCCCACTCTAGAGGAAGATTGCTCCCTCTATGTCCGGAGGTGTCTTAAATGCCAACTCCATGCTGATAAAATTCACTCTCCAGCTTCGTCACTCCATCCTATGACTGCTCCTTGGCCATTCTCTATGTGGGCTTTCGACGTTGTCGGCCCGCTCGGTGATCCTAATTCTCAGATCAAGCAAAAATCCTTCATCCTCACCGCTACTGAGTACTTCACCAAATGGGCCGAAGCCGAGGCGTACGCGAAAATCAAAGCTACAACGGTGTGCCGCTTCATCATGAAGAATATCATCTCGCGGTTCGGAGTGCCAAGCAGCATCATCACCGACAATGGACCCCAGTTCGTCTCCCAAGAGCTTAAGGACCTATGTAAGAAGTTCAATATTACACTACATCATTCATCTCCATATTACCCTCAAGGCAACGGTCAAACCGAGGCCACTAATAAAACCCTTCTTAAAATCATCAAGAAAACATGTGAAGCACATAAATTTTCTGATTGGCCTGAAAGATTGGTGGAAGCTCTGTGGGCTTACCGCACCTCCGTCCGTACCCCTACGGGGCAAACTCCCTATTCCCTAACCTATGGGATGGAGGCGGTGCTCCCATATGAGATCTTAATCCCTTCCCTTAGAGTGCAGCTCGATAAGGAACTTAATCTTGATGAGCGTCGGGAGGCGTTGCTGGTCCAGTTAGAACTCTTGGATGAGAAGAGGATGAATGCGGCTGATCATGTTTCTGTTTATCAAAAGAGGGTTTCGCGTTATTTTCAAAAGAAGGTAATTGAACGTAAATTCATGACGGGTGATATTATTTTGAAACGCAGATTCATTCGGTCTGCAGGTCCTAGATCCAAGTTGCAACCTAACTGGGAAGGGCCGTTTGTAGTAAAGGAGGCTTATCCAGGAAATACTTATCGTTTAGTAAACGCGGAAGGTGAGGAGCTCTCTCACCCGTGGAATGGGTTGTATCTTAAGCGTTTCTTTCCTTAAAAATCTAAACCATGTGCTTCTCCGGTAATAAGAACTTCCTCCCTATCTTCGAAAAGAGGGTCCAGAGTAAGGCAATCACACACTACACGGCATCCCTGGTCGGGTTCCTTGCTTATAAGACACCGTTTTCCTCGGCCATGCTTTAGGGGAAAGTCGAAGTCCCTGTCAGCTTCATTCTTCGGCTGAATCCAGGGGCAAGGAGTAAATAAGGAGGAGACAACCAATCTAAACTCCCTAACGAGAAGAGGTCTCAAATAGGGGCAAGTCCGTTATGACCTGACGCCACAAGAAAGAAAGGACAAGAAAAGAAAAGGAGTGCTCTTTGCAAACAACATCAAAAGTATCATCTCAAAGTCTGTGAATGAATTTTCAAAAGTTCCAAAGAAAAAAGAAAACTAGGCATGACAAGAGTGGCAGTACAGTTCCCCGCGGGACGTTATGAGCCCGGTCGCATGCATGCCTAAGTGGACAAGGGTTCGATGACGGACATAAAAGCCCCGGCACAACAGACCAAATCTCTAATAGGGTTGTACGGTGAGAGAATCAAGTTCTAAAACTCCCATATCTGGCCTAAGCTTACCCCCATGATCATTTTTCCTTTTAGGACTGAGATGAGTACCCTAGGTATGGCATTGGTAAAAACACCGTCACAATGATTAGGCCTTGGCCAGGGGTTGTCACACTATTGCACGCCGGTCTCAAGACTCAACCTAAAACAAGGAAGGTCTCGTGTTGCTAGAGAGGCACTGGTTTTTCAAAATCCAAAAACATCAAATATTTTCAAAATCCAAAAACATCAAATATTTTCAAAATCCAAAAAAAACATCAAATATTTTCAAAATCCAAAAACATCAAATATTTTCAAAATCTAAAAACATCAAATATTTTTTAAAATCCAAAAACATCAAATATTTTCAAAATCTAAAAAAAACATCAAATATTTTAAAAATCCAAAACATCAAATATTTCCAAAATCCAAAAACATTGAATATTTTCCAAAACTCCCACAAATACCATCATGTGCATAGCATGCATCGCATTTTTATTATGTTCTCGCCTATTTAATAAGGCTCCACCCCTTGACCAAATATCAAGAAACGGTCATTATCTAACTTGCTTCAAGGCAAGGGGTTGAGTCTAAGAACAGATCTAACTTGTTTCATGTTTGAGTATGCGCAGAATACAGGGACAAGTCCAAAAGTAAAAGCTCACAACTATGCAGGTTCAAAATGTGTAACGCGCCAGCATCAGACCGTTACAGTCATATAACGGGCCCATCTTTGACCGTTATTTCCCTTCAGGCACGGGCCTTCTTCCTTTTTCGTTGAACCATCACTTTAGCGGTCTGAGATCTACCGTTACTTGAATATAACGGTTCAAGACCCATCCATCATATCTTTCAGAGACGGGGCTCCTGTTATTTTCATTATGACGGCCTGTCGCAGGACCGTTATTTCCTTATGGCGGCCCAGTGCATATCCGTCTCTTACTCCAGAAGCCCTGTCTGCTCACATCATTCTAGCCTTTTCAAACTATGGAACTCAAGATCATTCAAATATGGCAATCTCATCTCATTCAAGCAAAGATTAATGAAATATAATTCTTGATAAATTCAACTTCGATTGTCAATTACGTGATATCTCTCATGAACAAAAGAAAAATCAAGATACATTCAATTTCTTATTTGCAAGAGGGCGGATTCTTCTCAACTCTTTCATATAATCTCAGCGTGTTTCATCGTTCTCTTCAACTTCTGCTTGCCACGGACGCACCTTCCTGATCTCCCACATGGTCAGCGCGTTCCGGACTGCTCGTTCATCTTCCTCGGTCCCCATCTTCCTAGGTAGAAGGGGAGGGTAGTGTGATAGTGCAGAAACGCTGATTTGAGGTAGTCCGATCTCAAGATGGCATCGGTGCGGGTTGTAGATTGCCATGGTAGTGTTCCCTACTAGCTGGAGGTCCAGACCTTGACGCCGTGGTATTTTGAGAAGAATGCTTCGGAGGACTCTTGGTCGCATGATGAACTTGTCCATAGGAAGAATGTTAAGGAAGAGACGCCATTCGTCCTGAGTTTTCTTATCCGCCGTCTTGCATTCAACCTGAGGTGAATATCCGAATGCCCCTCCGATGAAGAAGAGAGGGTGGCTCCCGAAGATCCGGTTTGCTGAAATTATGTCTTCCTTGGGAAGGAATTTGATTCTTATTCCCATCCAGCACTCAAGGAGTATCATGGAACCAAACAAGGGGCCCCCTATGCAAGCCGAGCTTAGTCCTTCATAAAGGTATGAGAGGACCGCTTGAGAGATAGACATTCCCCGCCACAGCCCGCTAATAATGCCAAGATTTTGGATGTCTAAGAGGTGGTCGATAGTAGTAAAAAGAAAGACTCCACACAAGCAAACCGCCACCGCCTTGGCTATTGCTTCATGTCTCTCCCACTTATTTTTACAATGAGACACTATCCATTGCGCCAAGGGTATCAAGTGAATGTGGTGTGGGCTGATCATGGTCCTCAAGTCCTTTGGATTGTGAATGAAATCACTCAAGATCAAGGACGGGTCGATAGGCTCTATTGTGTAGCAAACCCGGTCTTCATCCCCCACCTTAGTCTTAGGAAGGGCTAGGTAGGTCTCTACCTCTTCTAAAAGGATGGTTGCTTCAAAGGAAGGGAAGATAAAAGTATGAGTTTGTGGATGCCATAGTTCCACAAGTGCTGAAAGGCTTGGCCAATCGAAGGATAATTTCTGGGAATTCTTGCCTAAAACCAAGAGGGGTTGAAGATGCCATGTCTTAAGGATTGAGGTGATCTCTATGGGAAGTGCCTTTACCATGGGAGCCACCCACTTTAGATTGGAATAACACCTTAGACCAGGAAGGGGCTTGAGAAAAGAAAGAAGAAAGTCATGAAAAGAATAAGTGCAGCAAAATTCTGAACTTTGGGTGAGTTGTAAGAACTTACCACTATTTGGGCATTGGAGCTTAAGTGCTTGGGAATTGATGTCAGCCGCTGGAGTTCTCCATACTCTTTTCTTGCAGCTTTGGGGCCAGTGTAAGCTTTCTCCTCCATAGCCATCACCTCGAAGCTCCTCTTCAACATGCTTTCTGCTCTTTGGAAGAGCTCTTCAAACCCTAGAACAGAGGTTTCAGCAAAGCTGCGATTTTGATTAAGGTTCCAAGTTGCTAAGGCTTATATTTAACTTTGAAAGGATAAGATTCAGACTAGAAGGCTTTATCTTCAATCAGGATAAGTTCTAATGATGAACTAAGTGGCTAAACCTCGGGTCTTAGTTATCTCGGCTCAATCCGTTTCGGATTACAACCCAGATTCTAACGGTCCATCGTACGGCCGTTACTTCATTCTGACGCGCCAGCCCTTGGCCGTCGCATTTTCTGTGGGTTTCAATTCCCCGAATCATGTTCTGTGGAGAATGCCGGTCTACGGGTCTACCGTCGCTTTCTGTAACGCGCAAACCCTGAGCCGTCGTATTCCCAGCACTCAGTTCCTTCTCTTCTGGGCTAAACGCTTCCTAACGGTCCTGCTTATGACCGTCTCTTAAGTCTGACACGTCGCCTTCAGACCGTCGCATTTCCTGCTGGTTGCCCTGACCAACTATCGTTCTGCCATGATCAACGGTCTGATCCTTGGCCGTTATTTGTCTTTGACGCACCCTCGATTGGCCGTCGTTTATCCTGATGCCCCACTGCCAGAGTGGGCCTCTGATGATTAACGGTCTCTCACCAGAGCGTCGTTTGATTATGACGGTCAGATCTTAGACCGTCACTTTCTCTGCTGCTGAGTTCGGGCTATTCCTTCTGCCCTTGCCTAGACCTGGCGGTCTTTCACATTGTACACCTCGTCCTCTTCCCATTTTCACACATTTCTGCATACATCTCATTCATTCATTCACATTTCGTCCATCCTGCATTTTTCACATTCATTCATTCACGCTCGCATAAAATTAAAATAAAACAGAAAACTAAAAAGAAGGGATCTCATTCCATTTTGCCAAAGGTTCTATACAAAAGATAAGAAAAGACATAAAAATACATCATTCGGTCGGCTTATCCGCCGGACCGCCCTCATCCTCTCTATCCTCGGGTCTCCTCACGGGTGGCGGTGCTATGGAAGCACTCTCCTCCTGCTGTCCTCTCTCTGCACTCTCATTCCTCCGCTGGGCGGAGGAGCTGACAAGGAAATTTCCTACTGAGCCGCTCGAGGCGGCACTCCTATGTACCCCACTCTGGGAGGCACTCCGCTCCGGTCCCCGGCCCATCATCCGGACCGTCCGCTCCAGTGTCCGCAGCTCGATCTTCAGTGTAAAGATCTGACGCCGCGTCTCCCGTGCCTCGGTCCGGTAGCGATCCAAGTCGGCCGTCCCGATCCGAAGCTCCTCCACCTCAGCTCGTGCCCGCGCTAACTCCTTCCGAAGTTGTTCCATCTCTGCATCATCTGGGCGTCGCAGGGTCTCCGCTCTCAGCCGGGCCATCTCTGCCCGTACCAGCTCCGTCTCTGCTCGGGCTCGATCGGTCTCGGCCCGGCTTCTCTCTACCTCTGCTCTCGCCTGGCTGGCCTCGGCCACCGCTGCTGCTAGATCCCTCGCCTGTAGATTGCATTTTATGTCATTAGTCACGAAGCATTTAATTAGGCATAATCATAAGCATTTTTTAGTCTCTTACCCGCTCCGCGAGGGTGGCCTCCGCCTCCTCGGCCCGGGCAACCGCCCGAGCAAAGTCGGCCTCCTGCTCAGCCCTGCCTCCCGCAGGCTGCGAGGAAGACGATGGGGCATCCGGTCCAGCGCGTTGGGCTCCCTCGGCCCGCTGCATTTAGAAGTCATGGTTAGTTGACATTGGCATTTGCATCATGAACATCATTGCATAAATCATGAGCATTTAAGTTTTTAGTCTCACCAGGAGCTCCAGGGCAGACCGGTACCCGTCCCGCTGCTGGATGGTGGAGTGGAGTAGCCCTTCCAGCTCGGCTATCCGTCCCTCGGGGTCTAGCTGCATTTTAGAAAGCATGAGTCAGCATATATCATATTTCACATTGCATAATAAAAGTCTAGAGTTTTAGAATTGCATACCGGTCGTCGGGTACCTCGGTACACCCGGTCGCCGTAGAGTCGAGCGAAGGCCTTCAGATATGCCTCGTCGCTCTCGTCTCGCTCCTTCACCACTCGGCCCCGCCTATTCCAATCGTGGACGTACTTCGCCTTCTGGGCGCACCAATCCACATTGCCGCTAATGCCCCTTGCTGATTTGCCGGGGTGGTCATCGTTGTGGCGTGGAAAGGTCACCTCGGGCTGGTGTAGTCCCCGGGTCCGCAGGATCAGCCTGTAGTGCAGAGGCTCGATGATATGGATGCAATGCAACCATATGTCTCGCCCCCGGTACGATAAGGCCGCCTCCACCCATGGCTGTCCCGTATAACCCTCGTCGCGGTATGGGGTCCATCTCACCTGAGAGCATTTAGTTCATTCATTAGCATATAAAAGCATTAAAGATATTAGAGATATGTAGAAAACATTTAGAAGCATTTAGGAAGCATTTTAGAAGCATATAGAAATCATTTTTGAGTTCTGGACTTACCGATGTATGCGGGAAGGAGTCCAGGTCATCCTGGATCGTCCGGGTCAGTCTAATGATCGACCCTGTGTCCCTCGCCACCGACCAATGCCTCGCGATCGGTATGCGGCCGGGATAGAGTAATGCGCTTCTCCCGATGCCCGGGAGGTACATATAGCTCCAGATCTGTATTTAGAAGTCGAGTCAGTCGCATCATTGCATAAATCATTTGCATAAATCATGACATCAATATTCATGGTATAATAGAACTCATATGAAGTGCATTTACCTGTAGGAAAGGTGAGAAGCCGCCCAGCATCGTCTGCCGGTCCGTAGTGCTGAGGGACTCGAACAGGAATGCGAGCACTGCTGCTCCCCAGGTGTATCTCCTGACTCTGCCCAAATCCTCTATCATCGGCAGCAGTCTGCAGTTGATGACATCCGCCCGGGTCGCGAAGAGGAGCTTCCCGAATAGTAGCATCAGGAAGCGTCTGAGCACCCTGTCTCCCTCTGGGCCAGCCTCCGCCGCCACACGAGGGCGCACCTGGTCTATCACTCTGCCCAGATGCTCCTCGGGTAGCTCTCCCACGGTGATCGCCGCTCCTCTCAAGCCTAAGCTCTCCTGCAGCACTGACCTCGAAAGCTGAGAGGAGGACTGTCCCGGCCTGATCAAATCCAGCCCGAGCAGTTGCTGCGCCATCTCTCGGTAGTCGCCGTATGTCCACCCTGTCACCGCAGCTCCGTGGACTCTCAATCCGGTAATCCTCGCTATGTCTTCTAGCGTGGGGATCATATGGCCCCACGGGAAGATGAACGCCCTACTGATCGGGTCCCATCTCTCGTGCAAGGCGTACAGCAGCGGCGTGTCCATCCGGATCACCTCGATGCTGAGCACCTCGGCGAATCCCATGCTGGCTAATCTCTCTCTCTGGTAGTCGGGCAATGCCTGGTACACTGCCCGGATTTGTAACCAGGAGATCCGCGACCGTCACTTCCCCTGCATTACATATTAGATCATTCATTAGTCCAAATTGCATCATATAATCATTGCATAATCATTCATAATTGAAAACAAAACAAAAATTTGAAAATTGAAAACCCTAAAAAATAGTTTAAGTCCCTGGCTAAAGTGACGGCCCTGGGGTGGGGCATCGTTTTATTCTGACGGACGCAGCCTGATGCGTCGGGTGTGTGACGGTCGCTGGCAGGACCGTCACATTATCTGCATTTGGGAATTTTTTCCCTTGCATCCCCGTGGTCTCCCACTATGGCCAAATGGCCTACAATTGCTCCTAGTGGGTTCGTAGACCCATTTCTACCCTCTTCCCTCACATGCATCCATAAATAAACACGAAAAAAATCAAAAATTGGAAAATTTGGGCGGGGGCCTACCTCACGGTCCATGTCTCTCCTCCTCTTTTTCTCTGGTTTTTTGGGCTCCTCTGCACCCAGTGAGGTTTCCCCTTGGTCCTCCTCAGCCGTGGGGACTTCTTCTTCTTCTGTTGGGCTTCTTCTCGCCGGCCGTTCTTCTTCCACCGGTGGGATCGCCTCCCGTTCAAGACGGCGGTGGAACCACCGTATTGCCATCTTCTTCCCTCTCTCTCTCTTCTTTGGTGGCGGCTGGGGTGCCTCGTCGCCGGCCATTGGAGCGGTGGGGGTGGAATCGCCGGAGCTCTCGGTTTTGAGGTTTTTGGGCGTTGAGTGTTGGAATGAACGGGTCGTGACCGTTCGGTTGTTTTTTGAACGCTCAGGAAATGCGACGGTCTATCGACCGACCGTCACATCATTCTGACGCGTCTGGATTTGACCGTTACATGTGTTGGCACTGTTTTATTGAAGAATGTGAATCGCCTGGTTTATGACGGACTAGGGGTGGTCCGTTACTTTATGTAACGCACATACATGAGACCGTTACAAACTGGCAAGTTTCTTGATGAATTAAATGGTCTAATTAATGTCAAAATGGTTCCATTTTCTTCCATGTTGTTCCTTATTGATGCCTCTCGCATGTACAAATGGTTACGACTTGATACATGATCATTTTTATTGTTGGCTAGCCTATCTTTCATGAAGGAATTACAAGTAAAATCATGCTTTATCGTCCGTCAGGCAGGTAAGTCAGGTATTGTATATTGCTCCTTCATTCCCCTTAATGCATTACTATATGTTACCTATGATATATTATCTCGAGAACCGGCTGGTCATTCACGTGTCCTGGGATCTGATGTTCCCCTTAAACAAAAATGATGATGATCTAAGTTCACATGATTAATCGTTGGATAGGCCGTTAGATTGGAAAATTTGGGGACGATGGTTCTATCTTGCACGCCGTGGTTGCAGATAGTGTCCTGACTCCGATTTCTCCAAACTAGCAATATTATTCTCGAGTATTTGATATTTTATCTTTCTTTGCATCTGTTTTGAAGATTTCTTTTCCTTTAACCCAGCATGCATCATTCACATTCTTTAAGCATTTCATGAGTTTCATCTGCTCAAGATGTCTCAGTGATGGTGAACATCTGTGTTCTTAATCCCGAATAAGGAGAATTATTCCACTCTGAATTAGAAGGCTTTCTTCGATTTGCTCGCTTGATCTGGTTCGCTGAGGATTCCTGTCTGGAGTTTAGTCTCTTTCCTTTCCGTTGCCTCCGGCGGCTAGCCGTGTTTCCTTTCCTTAGTTAATTAGTTCCTCTAGACTCGCGTCTTTTGGCTGGCTATTTCCTTGTGATCAATTTGAAGTTTCCAGAAAATTCCTATCGCTTGTTGGTGAAGAACGGGTGTCGTTTACCTTAACGCCCTCTTTTTGATACACTCCGCTTCATTTCCGCTTCATCTCCATGTTCCATTTCACTTCCGCTTTACCTCTACTCGCTCCCCTGCAAAGAGGACGTTAAGGAGGGGCATCTGTTGACACCCGTTTTATACCCAATAAGTCGGGTCATCTCCTTATTTCATTCTATATGATGCTCCGAGTTATTCACTCTTCATTGAGTCTCTTGATCAGTTGAAGCCTGTTTGTTGGGTCTTAATTCCTGGATTAAAATGTAGCTCCCGGTGGCATTTCGTTGGATGAAGCTTAGCAAAACCCTTCACTCTTTTTTTTTTTGAACCTCAATGATAATAACGGTCTCAGTCAGGCGCGTTGCTTCCTTCTGACGGATAGATCCTGGGCCGTTACTATTTGAAGAGTCCTAAGACTTGAGGCCTCGTTTTCAGTGCTTATCCCTTAATTTCCACGTTGATGATGACGGTCTGTCGTGCAGCCGTCGTTTCATTCTGACGCCCTATGCCTTGACCGTCGCTTCTTTGAAGAGTCCTATTGTTTGGATCTTCTTCCCGTTGATCTTATCTCTTTGGGATAGGGTTGAAAATGGCGGACGTTCCTTGATGCGTTACTTCCAAGTGGCGGTCTGTCGTGCAGCCGTTACTTCCTTCCGAGAGTCCTGACAGTTCAGGCCTTTTTTCTGCTACTCCGTGGTCGAGATAAGGATTTGGATTGACATTATCTCTTTTAAATCTGATCCTCAGGATCTCCCGTTCGATCCTATGGACTCTTGGTGATATTATCTTCGAGGATTTGCTAAGAGTCATCTCCTTTCGCGTCTGAATTATCCTCTGCTCGACCTAAGAGTTTGAGGGTCTATAAATAGAACCCTTGACTTCATGGCCAAAAAGGGGGGAGATTCGAATTCACGACGAAGTGTTGCCGAACTCAGGAGCCATCTTCATCCAAGAGGAACTGCTTCCCACGTCCATCCATCTCATAATCAAGGGAGTACTTTAGTTTTGGTCTTTCAAGTTCATCATTGCATGCTTGAGTCCTTCCTTGGTTTTTCCTCAATCTAAGCATTGTCCCTCCTCTTTCTCCACGTTTTTTCACTGTTCTCTAAGCATACAAACATCTTCCCAAACTTTTAGAACACCCAGAGGGGTTAAAAAACCAAAACTCCCCGGTAATTCCCTCTCCTTTTGATGTTCTTAAACTCCTCAAGAATTGATGCTATGCTTGCAAAAAGGGCTAATTGAGGTTGTCTTGTCTTGTCTTTCTACATCTTTGGCAGGTTTACAGGTTCATTAGCACGAGGCCCAAGTCTTCTAGCCGGCTGGAAGAGTTGGAGTTAAAAGAATTCAAGCTTTGTTACTGCAGGTTACCTGACAGTCTGGTGCAGGCGCGTCACTATCTTCCGGCGGTCTATCGTACGGCCGTCGCTTCCAAGCGACGCACGGGGTTCTGGCCGTTACTTCCAAGTTGATCTACAGGCTTTCTCTGGTTTTCTCTCCCGTGGGCGGGTGTTTCATCCACCTATTTCCAAGGTATATTCAGGTTTTTGACTTGTGTTTACTTTGGTGGCGATCACATCCTTCCTTGGTATTAGGCATTAGCTGTCTTCTTCATCGACAATCTTTATTTTCCTTGCTTGTTCCGCCTTCACGGTGTGTTTTTATTTATTCCTTGCTCCACGCCCCGGCGTGTGTTTTTCTTTTCCTTAGCATAGTTTGATTGAGATAGCATGCCCATGCTAGAGCTAGCTATTATTGCCTAGGTTCATGTTCACATGTTCATAGGTTTGAGTAGATCTTTGATTGCTTGTTTGTCATCTTGCCATATTACTTTGCAAACCTCAAAAGAAAAGATAAAAGATAGGCAAATAAATATCAACACTACATTGGTAGATCAAACCACCTTAAATCTGTGTGCAGTGGTTTGAATATGCGATTGATTCCTTGTCTCCAATATGCTCTCACAGGAAGATATGTTGGTGCGGACACACGCCGCTATACACGCAGGTGGACGAGGACACGTCGGGGCCCGGTTAGCTCGCGGAGGACGTGGACGCAGCGGCCGAGCCATCATCTTTATTTCACATTTTTAGGCCATGTTGGGCCCTATTGTAGTCCATGTTAGACAATTGTGTTATTATATGGCAAATGTGCTAGGATAGCTAATGGGCTAGAGTTAATGGGTTTTGGGCCTTAAATGGGCAAAAGGGGCTTCAATGTGAACAAGACAAGGGGTTTAGTGGCTATGTGTGAAAGGGGTTAAGTGAAAGGGGGCTAAGGAGGCTAGTGGAAGGGGGCGCCCCCCTTCCTTGGTCCAAGGGGGAGGCAGCCACCTACCACCCTTGACTCCCCTCCCTTATTTTTTCAAAGTTAGGTGGCACTTGTCCCCCCTTGGTCTCCCCCCCCCTCCCCATAGTCAAGGGGGCGCACCCCCTCTCCCTCCCCTCTCTCCCATGCAATTCCCAGCCCCCTACCCCTTGCCATTCTCTATATAATGAGATGTATAGTGTCATTTGAAGAGGTAATGAAGTTTTTATCAGAGAAGATTATGTTAAGAGAGTGATTCTCTTCCCCCCTTGGGTGTGATGCCCTCTACCTAAATCTTGTGACAGGATTAATCTGGCATGTGACTCGCCCCCTCTATCCTCCCTATCCTCTTCGCATCTGGTACCAATAAAATTCTCAGTGAAGCTTCTACAAGTTAGGAAGAAGTTGGCGTTGGTTTCGAGTCAATCGAAGCTCTGGATCGCCGGCAACAATTCTCCTCGTGAAGTCGTGCAAATCTGCCCGAGCTTGCTGTCCTGATCTTGAGTTTCCTGATTCCGAATTTCTATAGATCTATTCTCACACTATCTGGATCTGCCTTTCTAAGTGATCGTAGGATTTGGAGTCCTCTTCGTGTTGCCGCCGAGCTCGTGTCGATCCGAGATATGTGCTGATCGTGACGAAGATTTTCGTGGGACTGCACCAACCCCTCTGTGCAGATCCGACCCAAAAGCAGAGGCAACTTACAGTAGCTGCCTCGTCTCCTTCCTTCCAGATCTGTGCAAGCCCTTTGGTCTGCGTCTTCCTCGGGACATCGCCAACGATCTCCAACAAGAAGCATCCCATTCCGACGCCAGATTGATTTTTACCATAATTTTTAGCCTTCCTGTGCAGTTCTATGTGCACAGAACCAGAGGCTGAGGACAATTACTGCTGCGCCCGGATCTGGTAAGATATGATCGCTCCCTTCGGAGTAAGAATCTTTGTCCTGTCGTCGACGTTCTCCAACAAATGGCACTCCGATTGGACGTCGGATCTTGACGTACCGACCTCCGCAAGTTTGCTGAGCTGGGTGACCTGCGCGGGCAGAATCAAGTCGGCTTCCAATCTGCTCACCCGATCAGCCCCGACTCGCTTCCCTCGTCTCCTGCGAGTGTGGCCCGTCAACCCGGGTTCTAGCAACCCCAAATTTGCGTTTGTAGCCCTTTACCTCTCTACGTGGTGTGGGCATCAGGTTCTGAAAGTGTACGGTTATTAAGTGTGTGTATTGGGGTTTTCGGATTCAGCCGGGAACTCTTCCCCACGTGCTAGTCGTGGAGGTACGCGCTTCGTTCCACCCTCACATTGCTGATTTATTATATTTTCTATCATGCTGCGTTTGTGAGAATAGGTCCATTAGCTAGTTACAAATTGCCGTGATTGTGACTTGTGAGCGCCCATTCCTTAGCTCCAGTTGAGCACCGAGCTCGAATTGTATACCCTGGGCAACAGTGGGTCCTTAATCACTGCGATCCCATGTTTCTCTCGCAAGGGACGATCGTCGGGCTAGAGTGAGTTTATGTTGAGAGACGTCTCCACCCAGAGAACGCAACGGTGGTCAGCCGCTCGGCTTCCCTTAGCGTGTTAGTGCTGGCCGCACATAAAGTCCGTTGTACGTCTTAGCCCGGTCGAGTCATCCATCACGCATCATATGTGTGGCGACCCAGAGTCCGGATACCGAGTACACCCGATATCACTTGGATCCCGCGAGACCTCCCAAGAGCAGTAAAGCTCCGAAGGGATAAAAGGTGTGTTTGGAGTACATTGAAGTTCCAGATAAAGTAGTAAGCATTTAAAATTTCAATGATCAGGTTTGCTAAAGTAGCAGAAATAAAATTATATTTATAATTAATAATTTAAATTACAGAGTCCAGTCTAAAGAAAGACAGGTATAGTCCAACAGGAAGAGAAACGTACCCTCAAGTCGGGGGAAGCCCGACACTGGCAAAGCTGGCAACCACGAACTACCGGACAGCGCCTCGAACCACGAGGAAGGAGAACGACCACACTTGAAAAGTATGGGTGAGCCTCGTGTCACTGGATCAGTACGGGTCTCGCAGATCCCCACTGAAAATAACGTAGTAACACACAAGACAACATCAATAAATAGTAAAGTAGGAGCAGAAGTAACAACGGTGCTAAACTACAATAGTAAAGCAGGAATAGCAGGAGTAAGAACAACAACAGAAGTAAAGAGGAAAGCTATACTGAACAGAAACACGGCAGCCGATCGAACCTCGGCTCTCTAACCTACTCCAAACCACAACAGAAAGGCAAACCCCGATCTCACACAGTCGAGAGTTACCGATCCGTTGACAAAGCACTAGCTCCATAGCGAAAGCCTACAGAAACAGGCAAAAGCCCTAGAAAAGACCTACACGGTCATGAAACACTAACGCATACACAACTAGATCGTCGTGCACGCTACACTGACTTCGGGTGAAGCCAAGAACAGACTAGCCGAAAAAGTCACGAAGCACGAGAGTCATGCGTCATGTGACAGAAGTACCTCCTCATTAGAAGAACAGCCAGATGCGTCCACTGACATCTTACACTGCACCACAAGTATCTACCACACGCCTGGAACGACTGTAACTGAGATACTCACAGAACCAAGTATAAGAAACAATAGTAACGAGTGACTAGTCAGGGTCACGCCTGTCGGTGCTCGTCCAAACGTCCCTAATCACGTGTGCACACACAAGCTCAATGTCTTGAGCCAGGCCTCTAGCTAGTTTCCCCCCCTAGTAGGACGCTACCGCAAAGCAAGGGGGCCCACGGAAACTAGCCTAAAAATCATCTGTCGAGAACTGTCCCGCCACCACTCCTAGGTGGGCCGACACACAGAAAAGTGTCATCAGACTACGACTAGTGGAGGCTCACTAACCACAAGGACTCTAAAATATCAGTGCTGAAGTACGGACATGCTAAACATGCACTATCGCACGTACTACGAAGCACAAGCACAAGACATCACACAAGACTGTCGCCAGACTCAGGATAGACAACTAGACCTGCTGACACAACGATCCTTGAGTCTCACGACTCAGGGTCAAGATCATCGCACAAAAGCGGTAACACGCCACCAATCAGCCTAGTCCCTAAGCCAAATCATGGTAAAACCCTTATAAAGGAAACGACACAAGACAGCCGGATCCACACATCCGCGTAACACGAATCACAGAGACATGAGAGATCACTAAGACTCTCAAACCAGATGGATATGCAAACCGAGGTAGCATGATATCTCAAGGCATCCAAAACCATGTCTCGATCCTCACAGGATCATCGAGACATTCACTAGGTCACGGGTCAACCACTGGGTCACACCCGGGTTGACCGGAAACTAATAATAACTCTGAAGCATCACGGAACACTACTCGATATAATAGCACTTCCGGCCACCCTACAACATGGTCACAGCCCTCATAGGACATGCAAGACATCCACGGGACAACGGACAAATCACAAGGTTAAGCCAAGACAATTGGAGGCCAAACCATCGAGAAAACAGAACTCTAGGAAGGAGGCGGTCATATACCTGACCGCTAGGCAAACAAGGCGGTCAGCCAAAGGGCCGCTACCCTCACATAGAAAGCACAGGCACTTGGCGGTCACTGAAGAGCCGCACAAAGTCAAAGACGGTCCTCAAGGGGGCCGCCCCACTGAGTGAAATTGTCAAGGAGATGACTGCTACGCTTAGAAGTTTCCCAAAATGAAACTACAAAAGCCAAAGGGTTGCGGTCTGGTTGAGACCGTTACTTACCCAAGGCGGTCTCATCAGGGCCGCAAGGAAGAGCTTAGCGGTCAGAATAAGGCCGCTACTCTCATTCCACCCCAAGTCGGTCAAACCGACTTAAAACAAGAAGTGGCAGTCTCACTCTGGCCAGTGGACGAACCTAGCGGTCATGGAAGGGCCGCAACACTTCAACAGGCGGTCAGTCGCGGGACCATTTCCCACGAACCGACTTAGCAAACTCAACGAAAAGAAAGGTGGTTCACCTAGCGATCCTCACCGGGCCGCTACACCAAGCTTGGCGGTCCTCCAAAGGCCGCAAGCAAACAGATACGGTCTATCGTCCGACCGTTAAACCCTGAACCGACCTATAATGTTCACGGAGCAAGAAAACGGTCCTTAATGGGCCGCCTCTCACCCTAGCGGTCTTTGATTTGACCGCCAAGCTCCCACGGCGAGCAAACCATAAGGATGGCTCAAAACCAATGTTTCCACGCCCCGTTCGCCCTAAAACAAAGGGGAAACAATCCTAATGGCAATATAAACCTTCCACAGTCTGAAAGGGATCCAAACCACGTCAAAATGACAAGAAACGGGCGATTCTAACGAATCGACCCAAAATGAGTCACGTGGGTTCACGGGCTCATACCGGCTCCAAATGACAACCGATGGTAAGGAAACTAGCGGAAACGAAATGCTAGCATGCCAGGGGTTCGAATGAAACTAACGAGGCAAGAAACTATCGTCGGGAAAGGTGAACTCGTCTCACACCTCCCGAAGCATGATTTTGCCCTAAAGCTGGAAAAGTTGCTCGTTCTCGCACGGATCACCTCGTAATCGCGAGGAAACGCAGAACAGGAGTATGGTATCCATCTCCCTACCTCCACCGAAGTTGTAGCACGCTGAAGCGACTAAACCAAGTTGAAAACGATCGCACAAACCACCCACGTTGGCTTTGAATCCACGAATGGGATCGCCCAACCACGCCTCGATTCTCACGTCATCATGCGTCAAAGCAGCTCCACGGCGTCCTCGCCCGCCTCCACCTCGGTCGCACGCCCAGGGGAGAGGAAGAGAAAGGAGAGAGAACGAGAGGGAGAGAGTGAATGTAATGACCCGAGAATCCGATTACCGGGAAGGCCCGATAACCCAAGACTCGCATCGCCACCCACGAGTCCGAAGACTCGGGAGGGTTAAAAAGATGGTGTGGAGACTACACAAGTATCACAAATAATTGTAGAAATTAAACAGTTATATAATTAAGTAGGAAATAAATTAACAGTTTACATGATCCACAAGATATAATAAAATAACAACAGTAGTAGTCCACAACTAGTACAGAGACAAGAAAGAAAAGTACAGCTACACGGGACATACCCCGGCTCTGACCTCTAGCACTAACGCTGGGCACCTGAACCATGCTGAGCCTCAGACGCGCTCCCCTGAGGCCGTGACTCACCTGAAACACGGTGAAAACACGCAGGGAATGAGTCTCGGAACAAGACTTAGTAGGGGTCACTCGAACCCTACCTCGCAAATAGAGAAACCGTTACGCTAGCAGTAAGCGAGTACCTCAAAAAGGGAAGCCCTGCAATCTACAAAACACCGATCTCACGGCACGAAAGCTGACGCACGTGCCACAGTGGAATGACCGGAACACCACGGTCAACACGACAAAACCCGAAGGTCGAAGTCGCAAAGACTGACAGTCTGTCACTCCCGACTAGACAGGAGTACCTCCCACTAGAAGCACAGTCGGTAGCGTCCCCTAACGTCTTACACCGCACCGCAGGTGAACTGCCTGACGTGGTAGCTCCTACCAAAGGCACGGACACCGAACAAGTAACCACAAACAAGTGACTAGCTGGGGTCACGCTCGTCAGCGTGGGTCCAACAGCCCCCAACCACGTGTGCACATACAGACTGTACGTCTCTGGTCTGGCCCTCTGACCGGTTTTCCCCTCAGTCGGACTCTGGCTGCAAGACGTGGGGCCCGACAGAAACTGATCCACAACCGTCTCTAAGGGTAGCCTCTCCACCACTCCCTAGTGGGACCACACGCGTGTAAGCAAGCTACGACTAGTGGAGGGTCACTACGGAGTAGACTCTCAAGTCAACAGAAAACCACGTCCCAACTGGACGGTACAAGGAACGCCCCTCATACCAACACCGTCGCACGGTGACAGAAGCCGACAACGACATCTCCCGGTACCACTCAGTACGACGAGAGACACGCCAACACGACCTGTCCCCTTGAACGGTCCACTCTGGGCCGCCCAGGGATGTGCGGTCACACAGGGACCACACCAGGGTTAAACGACCAACACAAGACCGTTCTACCCAGGTCCAAACGGGCTGAAGGACGGCCAACATGGGCCCGTTCAACAGATGTGCGGCCAGCTCCTGGCCGCACGTGGGTGAGGAACGGTCAGCTCCTGGCCACTCGTCTCCCAACGGTAATAAACCTGAACGGTTAGTCCTTAGCCGCACTAGGGAAGAGCGGCTACGGTTTTGCCATTCAAGGGTTGTGCGGTCCAGATCTGGACGCACACCCAGGCAACGGCACCAGATGACGTACGGCTAGCACCTGGCCGCACGAAGGGTTATGCGGCCAGCTCCTGGCCGCACACCCCGGTGCACTGTACAACGGTAATACTCAACATTCGAAAACCCAGGGTTGGGCGGTCGTTATGGGGCCGCACCTTAGGATATGCGGTCCCACGACAGACCGCGCAAGCCCACTGGGCGCCGAGCCCCAGCCAAAGCGCGCCGAGCTGATGGACGGCCAGAACGGGGCCGCACAAGGGTTGTGCGGGCCCTGGTTCGACCGCACATCGCCCACCAGCGCGAAGACGGAAAACCTCACCGGAATCACCCATTTCGGCCCCCAAACAAACCCCACGAAGGGGGGAACGGTGAGAGAAGAACCCCCAAGCCCCCCTAGCATGCTCCTACGTCCTTAAACCATGGAATCGAGGCTCAAAATGACGAATCGGACGAGCTCTCCCCACGGCATGAACGACCCTTCCCGGCGTGAAAATAACCCCTCTCAACCTCGTCTCGAGCTAAAACTCACGGGGAAGAAAGGCAAGAGGCTAAGGAACGTCACCTTACCTCCAGTTCGCGACGAGACGCGCCGATCCGAACTTAATCCCATGAAGAATGCCGTTAGAACCTCGCCTTCCCACGCTTGCCGCCCGCCCGCCTCGTCGTCACCCACGTCCTCGCGCCGTCGCACCGCCGCCGTCTGCAACCGGAACGGAGGTCGTCGCGCTCGAACGGGAGAGAGAGAGAGAGGGCGGCCACGGTCGTGAGGGAGGAAGGAGAAGAAAGGAAGAAGAAGAAGAAAATAAAATGGGAGGGGGGGTTTAAATAGAAATTCTGGAAATTTCAGAAAATACCGAAAAATCAAAAAACACATTTCCGCGATCCTCGGAACGCACCGATCGCAACAGTACCACTCTCGCCTAGGTGAACGACCCGGTTCCCCCGCAACAAGGTTCCGAAGGAATTACCGAAACACACACCGGGAATCGGAAAACACACGCGGAAAAGTCGCGGAATGCTCCTGGGCCTCCAAAACAACTCCGTATCGCGCTGATCCAAACACGAAAGATGTCCGAAACAAAATTTCGGACACAGCGGAGTCGGACACTCCGAGAAACCAGATCCGGGACCCACGAAGAGGGATCCGAAAGGTCCGGGATATTACAGTGAACGTGAGAATGAGAGAGAGGAGAGAGGGTGAAGAAAGAAATAGGAAAAGGAAAACACGCATTTCTGTGAAATTCGATTTTTAGCCAGAAAATTCACTAATTCAGAAAAATACGAAAAAATAGTCTAAGCGATCCTCAGAAGGAGCACAACGCAACTGTAGCATCATCGAGTCGATGAATTCAATAGTAAACTCACCACTGGGTTCCGTAACTTGTACGAGAGAAAAACCCGCGTGGATCGTAAAACACAACTTAGGATCCACAAAAGCGATCTGAAAGCTCTGCAATCTAGATCCAAAAGACCCAGGGCATTACAGCCTCCCCTCCTTAGAAAATTTTATCCTCAAAATTAAAGGAGTCAACAAGAAGAAGCAAGGAAGAACAACCCCAAATGCTGGCAATGCTCTCCAAGCTCCAGCCACACCAGACACCTAGAACACAATAACATAAATCTCAAAAAACACAATTCAGAGGGATACAGCCAGACCACAATCATAGGCACACGCTCTGTGTCACGTCCCGAGCTTTTTAATACAGCGGAAGATAATCTCGGGAAACGTGAACAGCCGACATTGTAAGCCTCTTGCAAGTAAGAATATTCAGAGCGCAATAACAATCACATATAAGATGCAATTGCATAAAATCTATTAAAACTCTAACTTTATTTCATAATGATCATAATAATAATCCAAATACATGAATTTCTTCAATCCGCTAGACTCAATAAAGAAAAATTACATGAACTCGATCTAAACATTATTGACTTCCTAAGTCTTCTCTCAATCTTATGTGACTTTCATTCGCTCTCGGACCCATCACTTGAATAATTCGAATCTGAATCCGAACTACTTGCATCTCCTGAAAAAGATTGAAAAGTAGGTAATGAACACACTTGCCGAGTAGGTATCTTCGCATCAACATGAAGGCAATATTAAAGTGATTAGCATTTTAGCTCTAAAGAATAAGGTAAAATCATGCGAATGCGATAAATCATATGAATAAACCAAAGTAACGAGACATGATTCGAGTTAAGATTGAGCAAGCATGATTGAGCAAGAATGTAACTATGGCCTGTCATGAACAAGAATGTAACAAGAATGCACTAGAACGTCATGTAACAAGCAAGAATGTACTCTTCACTTAGCAACAAGTACTTCGTGAATTAATGTAGATTACCGTGGATATTTCACTTATTTATAAAGAAAGTACTCCCAGCGCAATGCGACGCCAGTAGCATCATACCCAATGGTTTATAATAGTATGTTTTCGATAATCAGCCGATGGGACTAGCATAGAGCCCTTGAACACAATTAGTGCTCGCTCCGCATCTTCAAGTATATACTTCCATGTATATAGTAATAAAGTTGGCCACGCATGTAATAAGTTCAATGAATGTTCAAGACTAAATGTCAATAATAAGAATGCTCCAAATATAGACTAATGAGTTCAAGAAATGCATTAAGAACTAAGTTATGCCTTGGAGAAAATTCAACAGCATAACGGTACATTTCTTATCTTTCACAATTTACTTAAATATTTTTGGAATAATGAGACAAGTTCTAGATAATCAATTTGAACTATCTAGAATCATAGGAATATTAACCCTTGAGTCAAACCTTGGGTTAACAGTACTCAGGTAACTTAGCGGTCTATAACTGGGCCGCTATACTAATATGGCGGTCTAGTATTGGGCCGCTAGAGTGGGCTGAATCCAGAAAGAAATCAATTGGTCTCAGAGAATGTGGCAGTCAGATATTGGACCGTTAATGGGCCTTAGCGGTCGAGTATTGATACGTTACAGAACAGAATTCAGAAAACATCGATAGTGCTTTCTAGACAATTGGGCTTTAATGGTACAACCGACTCGACGTCCTAGTGGGAATCCCAGGCTCGCAGAGAATTATGGAGGCCTTGAAACAAGATTTTCTAATCCATTGGAAGGAATATCCAAGGGAGAGGTTATCAAGTCCAAGATTGTGTTCCTATAAGTGCAAGTGTAACTAATGGTCATATACCGAGATATATGCCATAAACTTATAGAAATGACTCTGAGATAAGAATAGAATATGTACAGTGATAAACCAACGTTCAATCTCGTCCATGTAACATTTAAACTATAATTTAATACAAGATTATATGGTTTGGGGCATGAATTTATTATATACTTAAAATAATCCTAAGAACCATAAAAACATTAACTCTTTGTTATGAATCAGTAAACAAAACTCAGGGTAATTAAAACAGGTTAGAGCATAGTTAACTAGACTTATTTATAAGTCAATGGGATGTTCTTAAATCTATCTCGGGTTTAGAAAATAGAACTATGGCGGTCTATATTAGAGCCGTTACATGAAGTTTAGCGGTTTATCGTAAGGCCGCCACAGAGACAAAACAATCTATTTATGGTCCACCAGAGATTTCATAAAAACGAGTTTACAGAGTGTCTAGCGATTTATCGTAGGGCCGCTACATAAATATGGCGGTCGAACATTAGGCCACTAGAGCACGACTGACAGTAAATTAAATAAGAAGAAACTAATGTTTAAAACACATCATGTCGGAAAATCAACATATTTATAAAACTTCTACATGATAGAATGAGAAATAGGCTACAATATGCATGAGTTTCATGTATCATGGTTAAAAGAAATAATTTAGTTCATTAGGGTTAAGAGATATGCATGTATGATAAACTAAGTGCATAGGTCCTATTAAAACATGAAATTCTCTACACACAAAGCATGAAATCGAGTAAGACGAGAGAGATTTTAATCCTAGAATAGTATTTTTGATGTTCATGCGATGACCTACCTCTGCTAAGGCTTTTAAACTCTGAATTTGATGCTGGAAGTGAGCCCTAGTTCTGCCCCTTCCAATGACAAATTAGCAACTTCACGCTGCTCTCACTCCTTACTCCCTAGACCCATGGACATGAAATTTGGAGGGTAAGAAGTAGACATCAAGGGGAATAAAAAGTTCTAAAGGTACTAATGCTAAATACCTCGATTTGGTTTCCTAATTCCTTGATCTTTACTGGACCTTTGCACAGGTTCCTGGGTCGCTAATATGGAACCAGCAACTTTGCAGGCTTCTATTTCCTTGTGTGTTTGATCTCCTAGCATGAATTTTTGGGAGATGTTAGTCATATGTATCATGAATAAAAACTTATAAGGAACCTACCTGAAATAATGCCGTCTTACCTTGATTCCATGCGAGCCAAATATAAGGGTCACGTAGGTCAAAACTAGGTTCTATTTATAGGGTTTTACTAGAGTATGAGGATTAGATCGATCCTAGAGTCCTTATTAAACCTTAGATCAACTTCTGAGAGTCCTCAAGATGTTTACTAGTCCTTCCATCTCGATCTCTAAGAGATAAGACCTTACAAATCCAATCTTTTTGTTCCTTCTTCCATTCACAGAACTGACATGAATTAGCGGTCGAAGATTGGTCTGCCACACGTGCCTTAGTGGTTTTACGATAGACCGCTACAGATCCTGGGCGCCGAATTTGAAATGAGTTCAAACTCTAATTTTGGTTTATCCAATTGATTATCTATTCAAGTTGTAGTTATCCTTAAATTCCGTGAATAAGCTAATTAACCTTCTAGAATATGGGCCAAACTTCATGGGCTTGGTCTTTAAGTCCTTTGGGCTTCAATTAAATAGGCTAGGTTAATTGTTTATCATAATTGGGCCTTAATAATGATTTATTTAACCTAATATTCATTTATTAATTTATTTGGGCCTTTGATAATTTCCAAAAAATTCCTAAATATTCCAAAAATAATTCTTAAAATAATTCGGGGCATTGCACTCTAGATCTCAAGGCACACCGATCCAAAGAACAAGCATGACACACAAGTGAACACAAGTCCGACACCTCCGAAACAAGGTAACATCGCTTACGTCTCATAGGGAAAGAAGACACGACTCATGCTACAAAAACAGCTACCGATAACACACTCGGCAGACACAACAAGCATCAACTTAAACAAGGAAACACAGTCCTCTCAGCTGACAACTCCAAATCATCGGCTTTCGCGCCAAGAACAACCACGAAACTAGCACGCAGAACGCCAATGACAACACTGGACCACAAGCACAATCAAGTAAGTCCTCACTTAGACATTACATCTGATTCGAGTCGCTCGCCAACTCTAAAATGATAGAAGAGTACAGCAAAACCAACTGACAAGACCTCGGTCCACACAATGTCAAATCAGACTCACAGGGAACTCCTCCCAAGCTGAACACAACCACCAACCAACAACAACAACACCTGCAGAATCCCGGCTCCGTTCTCAACACAGAACCACGGGACACAACTGCAAGTTGGGTCACGTCAAGGCACAATTACAGCTGAACACACGGCTAACATATACTAGCCACGCACGCAGCTTATCAACAAGGACCCACAACAACCTCTCGGAGAATGCATCTCTAGGACCACGATCACGTCCCGAGAGCACAACTCCCAAGAAATTTAGAGAAAGAAAAGGATACTCGACCAGCATAATCGCCAACACATTCCCCATTTCTCATAAATGCCAATGCCAACAACCAGAATGCCTCAAGCAATGGCACGCCACCCAACAACATCAAGGCACACATAGCCAAGATGATGTCACACCGAGGAAACAAACCTCTCGGCTGGTCAGAATCTTCCAATCAAACGATCCTCGACCTGTGGGTTATAAACCCACACGCTTCCACTGCGCACTCACACAACGCACGCAGGCATCACAAATAACTCGGCATCTACATCTCAGCACACACTCGGTGCCATCACAATTCTTGAAACTGCAATATAACACGCCTCGAGTACCGATCCTGCAATCAGCCGATCACAAGTCGCCAAAGTGCAAACCAGGGAGAGCACCAGCTTCAGCACAAAGAACACCTATCTCAGCTTATCCTCACGTCCTGAAACAATCACTGAACCTTCACAACACAACACCCACCAAACACGACACATTGGACACGGTGCACAACGGTCCCCAACACAAACACTGGGTCCAAAGCCAAGCAACCGCCGAACAAAGGCAAATCAGGTTCAGAACTAACACAGTCCACACTTAAGCAGACACAGGATAAAGGCTTCATGGAGACAACACTTCCAAGGCTTACCTCGAAAAGACGCCACCAAATATGATGAGAAAAATCAAGCTCGACTAACAGTAGCTCACCAAGAAAGAAAATCCTAGGTTCGCCCGAGCATTCTCTCAAACAAGGCATCCAATCGACCACCACAACACAACCTTAAACACCTCAGGGGCTAAACAAACTCAAGCTGGGATGGCCAAAACAACGTAAAAATGTGCACGACCATCACACCAACTATAAAGTCACCAGCCACCTAAACAAATCACGGAAAAATATCGAACACTGCACCACAGATTCACGCCTGTCAGCGAATTCTGCCGAGTACAGCATAACCAAGACAAACACCATGACAAAAGAAGAACTCTCCGCCGTAATCCGACGAGAGCAAATCCATCATCACAGCGTAAACACAAAGCACACAAGCGCTCACAAGAGAACAAAGCGGTACAAAAAAACAAAAACCTAATGCTAGCTGCCGACTGTACTAGACCTTATGGACTCTGAATACTGCGATATCTCGAATTCCCATGTACTTTCACACAACTAGCTCTGATACCAACTGTGGCGACCCAGGGTCCGGATACCAAGTAAACCCGATACCACTTGGATC
The DNA here is from genome assembly GCA_022559845.1 of Amorphophallus konjac. Lineage (NCBI taxonomy): Eukaryota > Viridiplantae > Streptophyta > Magnoliopsida > Alismatales > Araceae > Amorphophallus > Amorphophallus konjac. The sequence continues at coordinate 39,949 of JAHNEJ010002647.1, forward strand.
CTGCGAGGCCTCCCAAGAGCGGTAAAGCTCCGAAGGGATAAAAGCTGTGTGTGGAGTACATTGAAGTTCCAGATAAAGTAGTAAGCATTTAAAATTTCAAAGATCAGGTTGGCTAAAGTAGCAAAAATAAAATTATATTTTTAATTAATAATTTAAATTACAGAGTCCAGTCTAAAGAAAGACAAGTATAGTCCAACAGGAAGGGAAACGTACCCTCAAGTCGGGGGAAGCCCGACACTGGCAAAGCTGGCAACCATGAACTATCGGACAGCGCCTCGAACCACGAGGAAGGAGAACGACCACACCTGAAAAGCAGGGGTGAGTCTCGTGTCATTGGCTCAGTAGGGGTCCCGCAGATCCCCACTGAAAATAACGTAGTAACACGCAAGACAACAACGCTAAACAGTAAAGCAGGAGCAAAAGTAATAGTAGTGCTAAACTACAACAGTAAAGCAGGAATAGCAGGAGTAAGAACAACAACAGAAGTAAAGAGGAAAGCCGTACTGAACAGAAACACGGTAGCCGATCGAACCTCGGCTCTCTAAACTACTCCAAATAACAACAGAAAGGCGAACCCCGATCTAACAGAGTCGAGAGTTACCGATCCGTTGACAAATCACTAGCTCCATAGTGAAAGCCTACAGAAACTGGCAATAGCCCTAGAAATGACCTACACGGTCATGAGACACTAACGCATACACAACTAGATCGTCGTGCACACTACACTGACTTCGGGTGAAGCCAAGAACAGACTACCCGTAAAAGTCACGAAGCACGAGAGTCATGCGTCATGTGACAGAAGTACCTCCTCACTAGAAGAACAGCCAGATGCGTCCACTGGCGTCTTACACTGCGCCACAAGTATCTCCCACACGTCTGGAATGGCGGTAACTGAGACACTCACAAAACCAAGTACAAGGAACAATAGTAACGAGTGACTAGTCAGGGTCATGCCCGTTGGTGCTCGTCCAAACGCCCCTAACCCCATGTGCACACACAAGTTTAATGCCTTGAGACAGGCCTCTAGCTAGTTTTCTCCCCCAGTAGGACGCTATCGCAAAGCAAGGGGGCCCACGGAAACTAGCCTAAAAATCGTCTGTTGGGAACTGGCCCGCCACCACTCCTAGGTGGGCCGACACACAAAAAAGTGTCGTCAGGCTACGACTAGTGGAGGCTCACTAAACACAAGGACTCCAAAACATCAGTGCTAAAGTACGGACAGGCTGAGTACGCACTGTCGCATGTACTACGAAGCACAAGTACAAGACAACACACAAGACTGCCGCCAGACTCAGGACAGACAACTAGACATGCTGACACAACGATCCTTGAGTCGCACGACTCGGGGTCAATATCATCGCACAAAAGCCATAACACGTCGCCAATCAGCCTAGTCCCTAAGCCAAATCACGGTAAAACCCTTATAAAGGAAACAACACAAGACAGTCGGATCCACACATCCGCATAACATGAATCACGGAGACATGAGATATCACCAAGACCCTCAAAGCAGATGGATATGCAAACCGAGGTAACATGATATCTCAAGGCGTCCAAAACCTTGTCTCGATCCTCACGGGATCACCAAGACATTCACTAGGTCACAGGTCTGAAGTCCCGAGATTAAATGGCACCCAAGAGGGGGGGTGAATTGGGTGAAGGTAGAAACTTCTAAAACTATATCACCTTTTTTAAAAATGTGTAACAAGAAGCTAACAAGAGAACTAGAAATAATTAAAGCCCACAGACAAAACAAGTTTTATAAGGTGAGGAAGGATTATGCAGGATAAAAGAGAGTAAAAACTGAACTACACTAACACACTTACGATTTGCACAGAAGGAGGATAGAGGAAAAGGAACAAACCACACAGAGACAGCAATTTTAGGTGGTTCGGATGCCACAACGGCAACCTACGTCCACCCCTCACGGACAGTGAGAAAACCACACACTATCTTGTAGGAGGTTACAAGATCAACCACACACAACACTCACACACTAGGAAGGAGGATTCTCACGAAGGTGTAGAAACACCTTAATACACACACACACCTCCAACCAAGAACTCACAACCACACACACACAGATCTAAGAGGATCCACACACTCAGGAATGGTTAAAGATTACAAGGATTACATATGAAGCTTTGAGAGATCAAGAATGAATTCAAAACATAAGAAAAGGATCTTGATATGCTCCCCCTTAGTAGATGATTGTATGCTTTGGATGCAGCTTGAATCCTTGGACTGATTTGCACTTGATTGGATGAAGAAGGATGAAGAACTTTCCTCTCGGAGCACTGTTCACGTCTATAGTGCCAAATCCCTTCTCTTCCTCTTGGCAGCCTCCCTTGATCTTCCTTAAGCATTAGGGTTTTCCAAACCCTCTAGTATTAGTTTTATAGGTTCTTGAATGGTCCAAAGACTCCCCCAGACCAGATCCACAATTTCTGGAGAGTTAGGTTGCATAGGGATTAAACAATACCAAGAGAGAGACCATTTCTCGAAGTGACACAAAGTCAACATTTGTTGGCAGCTCGAGGCAGGCGGTCGACCTACAAGGGCCAGCGGTCGACCGCCAATGGCCGTCCTGTAGCCATTTGGCTGCTGGGAGAATCGGTCGACCGCTAGCTCCTGGCGGTCGACCGCCAGCTTTCACAGATGGCAGATTTCAATTCTGTTAATTTAGGTCGACCGCCAGGGGTCCACAGGTCGACCGCCAATCTTCAATCCTGCAAAAATCAAGTGTTAGCTCTCTTGAAGCTATCCATTTGTTCGATGATTGAACCGGGCTTGTGTAAGACTTGATTTATGTTTGAATAAACCCATGGAAGAAATAATAGCCACACAATTGACATGGGGTAAGAATTAAAGGTTTAAAGCATGAAGCTTTGCTTGAAAAATGGATACAAGGGAGAGAAACATCTTAGGTTTTGTTATCGTCAAAATCACTCGGATATGTTCAACAATCTCCCCCTTTTTGATGATGACAAAACCTAGGCAGTAGAATAGCATTTTCACAAATGAGCTTTTGAAAGAATTATAGAAGCTTCGTTAGTCACAAATGAGATACGTGGAAATCCATCAAGTTGAAACTTCTAAACTCACGATTGAAAGGCATTCGAAATGCTCAAATCACCAAACATATCACTACCAACCATTCAATACTTATTTGCCGTATTGACAAGAGGTGAGAAGGAAAGGAGGCAATCTTGGAACGTCAACGAGTGCATTCTTCCATTCATTGTCATTTGATCCATACAAGGTACACTGAATGCAGAAGGGAGAAAGGAGCTTGACACGCTAAGGAATGCAACCACTAATGCATACAATATGCTCAAACACGCTAAGGAGATAGACAGGCATGCAAGCAGGCAAACACAAGCACACATAGCATATATATATATATATATATATATATATAAGCCTAATAGCTACTTCTCCCCCTTTGGCATCAGCAAAAAGGAGAGGGAGGGGATACAAAAAGTGGACAAAAAGGACGCTAGAGACTCAAAAAGCAGCTACACAGCAGGGGGATCCTCAGCTTCCTCGCCATGAACACCATCCGGCGGACCATCACCATGGGGGGAACCAGCAGGAGCAGGAGCAGGAGGAGGAGGAAGACGATCCTCAAGGTTATGAAGAATGTCATCATAATGACGGAGCTGGTTACAGAGAGAAAGAAGGGTATGGTTTGTGGTGTGAAAGGCCTCACAGTTATCTTCATGGCTGGCAAAGAGAGTGGCTATGTGAAGAGAGAGATCATCCAGAGCAAGGGTGAAGGTATCCATTCGTCCAGTCATGGTGTCCATAAAAGTATCCAAACGCCTAAGGGAGGAGTCAAGCCGAGTTTCCATGCCAAAAAGGCGCCTGTTAAGAGCCTCATAGTCCCCCCGAGTGGAATGCCCAGCACCCTGAGTAGAAGACTCCCCATGAAAGTGCTGTGGTGGAGGAGGGAGATCCGCTGGAGGAGGCACAACTGCAGGCTGAACTGGTGCCGGTGCATTTTGGTTATCTTGCTGTGGGTCCGGCGCTTGTTCATCTTCACTGCCAATTTCTTCCCCATAAACTGGGACAGCACGGCGAATTTCACCATTTGCATCCTTGTAATATCCCATATCGGAGAAAAGCTTATGCTCATTGTAAATGTCATCATGGCGGACTAGAACAGACTGATCATTCTCCAATGGGACCCCGACAAAGATGAACACTCCAGTGAGCTGAGAGGCATAGGGCAGGGATCACCGTAAATGTGTACGGCATCGAGTTATCAATTGAGTCATGAGCCATCCCATATTAACCAAGTCGCCATTCATAACATGATAGAACAGGAAACGGTGCACTTCGGTCACTTCATCTCGGCTCCCACTCTTGGGATAGATAAGTGTAGTAAACATGTGATGAATAACCCGTTGTAAAGCGGGAAAGTGGTTGGCATTCAGCTCAATGAGGTCACTCACACCACGAACAAAATCACAGCTCGTCATGGCAATAAAACTGGCCTCAACCTCACCATGCCCAAAAAGCATGTCTGCACCATGGGAGGAAACACCTAGAGCATTATAGAATAATTCTGCATTAATGCGGATCTCAATGCCTTGAACCATTGTATACAAGCTTCCATTTCTGTCAACCAAATTCCCATAGAACTGTTGTACTAGATAGGGATAGAAGCGATTATATCTAGTGACAAAATCAATCCACCCCGGTTGCATTGAAAAAACTGTATAGATGTCGGGCAGGATTTGATTCAACTCTTGAAAATCAACAAGACGAGGCTCGATGATAGACCTCGGAGGTAACCTGCGTGCGGGAGCTTGTGGTGGAGGTGCGGCCGGAGCTTCACGTCTCTGAGCACCAGGTTCCCCTTGGAGAAGACGCCGAGCACTCCTTCGAGGTGCCATTTTAGACTAGGTAACCTGCGTGCGGGAGCTTGTGGTGGAGGTGCGGCCGAAGCTTCACGTCTCTGAGCACCAGGTTCCCCTTGGAGAAGACGCCGAGCACTCCTTCGAGGTGCCATTTTAGACTAGGAAACCCGCTGAAGAGAGTATCTTCTAGAGAGGTAGAACCTCTACCTTGGGATGGAGAGGGAGACACCGGGAAGAACTAAGAACACCGTCTCCACGCTCTGGAGCTCAAGGAAGGTTGGCACGAGTGCATGAACACCGGCGAGGAGACGTTCCAAAATGGAAACTAATCGACCGGATCGTGCTAGGGTAGAAACGGTGTGGGGTTTTTAGGGCTTGAAAGGTGGGAGGGAGAAGTGCTAGAGTGGAGGTGGAATGAGGGAGAGAGAAGGGAGAGTGATAGAATGAGAAAGGGGGGAAGAAAACCCCCTTTAAGTAGGGTTCGGTCGCGGTTGAGCCGGGCCGGTTCGCCGCTGGCGGTCGACCGGCACGAGGCCAGCGGTCGACCGCTGGGGCCTAAATCCCAAGAAAAAGCCCGAGAGAGAGGAAGAACCCCAGCTAGCCACTACCGGAGATGGAAGTGGGCTCCATGACCCTTGGACTCCCCCATTTTCACAGAACATTTTTCTTTCCTTTTTTTTTTTTTACGAATGATGTCACGCATGAGTCGACTACGGAAACCCTTGAGAAGAGACTGCTAAGAGCACTAGATCACTAGTCCACATTTATCTATCAAGGAATATTCAGTTGTAGAAAAATGTCAAGGAATAAGTGTATATAAATATAAGTACAGACACACATGCTAGGAATAGTCATACACAATAAAAGTGAACCACACACAATGCATGCATCTCACAAGATTTACCCAATCAACAAAAGAACCAACCTAATGCAGACTTAAGTGCGTATGCCCTCACCCTTACACATGCCAAGTTCTCGCCTGATTTTATTGAATTGATCCTGATTTAGAGGTTTTGTGAAGATGTCAGCCAATTGGTTAAGAGAATCAATGAACTTGAACTCAAAGACCCATTTGCCTACATGATCTCTCAGAAAATGATGCCGAATGTCAATGTGTTTGGTTCTGGAGTGTTGAACAAGATTTTTGGAGAGATTAATTGCACTCGTATTATCACAGAAGATCGGCACACAATCCACTTCAACATTCAAATCAAGCAATTGATTTTTGATCCAGAGTACTTGGGCTCCACAACTTTCGGCGGCTACATATTCAGCCTCGGCCGTTGAGAGAGCTACTGAATGTTGTTTCTTAGAGGCCCATGAAACAAGGCACCCGCCAAGAAACTGACAGTACCCACTTGTACTTTTACGATCTACAATGCAATCGACGTAATCTGCATCGGTATACACAATTAACTCAAAAGAACTACCAATGGAAAACCACAAGCCAAAGTCAATAGTGCCAATTAGATATCTGAAAATGAGTTTAACAGCTAATAAGTGAAATTCTTTAGGGCACGACTGGAAACGGGTACAGAGACATACACTGAATTGAATGTCAGGGCGGCATGCTGTAAGGTACAGTAGTGATCCGATCATACCTCGAAACAGTGTGGAATCTACTGTTTTACCATTTTCATCCTTATCTAGCTTTGTGGTGGTGGCCATGGGAGTTGATATGGGTTTTGCTTCTGCCATCCCGTATTTCTTCAGCAATTCCATAGTATACTTTGCTTGATTTATAAAAATTCCTTCCGAAGTTTGTTTCACCTGCAATCCAAGAAAAAAATTTAGCTCCCCCATTAAGCTCATCTCGAATTCTCCTTGCACGGTCTTTGCAAAATCCTCGCATAAGGAATTATCAGAAGCTCCAAAAATAATATCATCCACATACACTTGAACCACCAAAATGTCCTTACCTGATTTCCTTGTGAAAAGTGTTTGATCAACCTTACCTCTCTTGAACCCATTTTCAGCAAGAAAAGAAGTAAGCCGTTCGTACCATGCCCTTGGTGCTTGTTTTAGTCCGTACAAGGCCTTTTGGAGCTTGTACACGTGTCGTGGATGTTTGGAATCTTCAAAACCTGGCGGCTGCTCTACAAAGACATCCTCCTTGATATAGCCATTAAGAAATGCAGATTTAACATCCATTTGAAATAGTTTAAAGTTTAAAGAGCAAGCGTAGGACAGTAAGATTCGGACTGCTTCAAGTCTAGCAACTGGTGCAAAAGACTCATCAAAGTCAATTCCCATCTCCTGGCTGTATCCCTTGGCCACAAGCCGAGCCTTATTCCTCACAATCAATCCTGCATCATTTAGCTTGTTTCTGAAAACCCAGCGAGTTCCAATGGTAGGATGGTTCTTAGGACGTTGCACGAGAGTCCACACCTCGTTTCTTTCAAATTGATGCAGCTCTTCATGCATCGCCTGAATCCAGGATTCATCTTGAAGAGCTTCATGAATGTCCTTGGGCTCTTCTTGAGAGAGTAGGGCCATCAGGTCCTCTTGTTCAACCTGCCTTAGAGAGGACCTAGTTTTCACCCCATCCTCCGGATTACCTATAATGTTCACAGTTGGATGATCCTTTAGAAATGTGAAGGAGCTGGGCAGATCAGGATGCTGCACTTGTGGTTCTTGCAGTGTCTCAATTGTAGGATCCTCATCTTCCTCATTTTTACTTGAAGTTGCCTTCAATGGCTCATCATTGGCTTTAACATTTGATGAGTTCTTAGGATCTTCATCTGCATCCGAGATAGAGGAAATTTGCTTTGTGAGTTTTGACTCGGATTCATCAAAAATAACATGAGGACTTTCTTCAACAACTAAAGTCCTTTTATTGAATAATCGATAAGCTCTAGAATTGAGTGCATAGCCTAGAAAAATTTCTTTATCACTCTTTTCATCAAACTTACCCAGATTGGACTTACCATTGTTCAAGATATAGCAGGGGCATCCAAAGGGTTTAAGATAAGAAATGTTTGGCTTCTTACCCTTGTAGAGCTCATATGGAGTTTTCTTCAGAATGGGCCTTACCATTGCCCTGTTGATGATGTAGCATGCGGTACTTACCGCTTCAGCCCAAAAATACTTGGGTAGAGAATTCTCACTGAGCATGGTCCGGGCCATGTCTATCAACGTTCTATTCTTTCGCTCTACTACTCCATTTTGCTGGGGCGTTCTTGGTGATGAAAAATTATGTGTGTACCCCTGCTCTTCACAGAACATGCTGAATTCATGACTTTCAAATTCACCACCATGATCACTTTGGATTGTGGTGATGAGGTAACCCTTTTCATTCTGAATTTTCCTGCAAAACACTTGGAACTCCGTCACGGCATCACTTTTATTAGCTAAAAACAGCACCCATGTGAATCTGGAGAAATCATCAACAATCACAAAGCCATAGGATTTTCCTCCTAGGCTAGATATTTTAGTTGGACCAAAAAGATCAAGATGCAATAGTTCCAATGGCCTAGCGGAAGAAACAATATTTTTGTTTTTGAATGAGATTCGTGTTTGCTTGCCTTTCGTGCAAGCTTCACAGATATTATCGCTTTCAAATTTCAATTTGGGCAGACCTATCACCAAGTCATGTCTAGACAACTTAGAGATCACTCCAAAACTAGCATGACCTAGTCTGCGGTGCCATTGCCATGCATTCTCATGGTTGTTAGCTACCAAACACACATTATCAACTGAAACATCATGAAGATCAATGGTGTACACATTGTTGCTCCTTTTACCAATGAATTTGATTTCATTTGAATTTTTGCACATGACAAAACAGTGAGTCATATCAAAAACAATCTTAAAACCCTTATCACATAATTGACTTATGCTCAACAAATTATGATTCAAACCTTTCACCAGAAGGACATTTTCAATCAGAGTTTCAGAGTTCTAACCTATGTCTCCAACTCCGATTATTTTACCTTTGTCCTTCCCGCCAAAAGTAACTAAGCCTCCTTCTTTTTCTTGCAGCTTGGAGAACACTTTCTTGTCCCCTGTCATATGCCTTGAGCAACCGCTATCTAGATACCATTTGCTCCCCCTGGCTTCAAGACATATCTGCAAGAAGAAAAATTCTCATGAAAAATTCTCAGCCCCTCCAGAGGTGGACGTTCTTTCAGCAGTTCGCAGAGCTACCCGGGACCTCCTCGCGGCCCACCCCTTCACCGAGTGCTGCCCGTCAGCCCGTGCATCGGCAGCCCCGACTCCTCTGTTTGTAGCCTGTTACCTCCCTGCGAGGAGTGGGCATTTTGGGTCAATTGTGTATTATTACTTCTACGTGTATCGGGGTTGTTGGTCTCGGCCGGGGTTCCTTCCCCACGCCTAGGCGTGGAGGTACGTGCGACGTTCCTTCCCTTGGTATTTGCTTTGCTAGTATGCTCTCGATTATGCAGCGTGCGAGTGTAGGATCCTAGCTACATATTCAATTCACCGTGGGTTTTGCGAGTTGAGAGCACCATTCCGTGGCCCTAGTCGAGCACCGAGCTCGGACTAGACTCCCATAGTTGCGCGTCGGCTCCCTTTGCCGCTTTGATCCACTCGTTTCCCTCATAGGGACGGCCGTGGACTTGGGTTTCTTGTTGAGAGACGCCTCTCTTCGGAGGAATAGTACGGAGGTCGATCTCTCGGCTTGCCTTGTCACGTGTGAGTGCTGGCCGCACTTGGTCTTCATAGTAGGTCCAGTCCTTTTTAGTCCCGTTCCGCATCAAATTTGGTATCAGAGCTTAGGGAACCAGTTTGTTCTAACAAATTGGGGTCTTAGGTCATTCGAGTCTTTAGGTTGTCTAGGGTGCAATTGAGGCCTTAGAGTTATCTAGGTTGCATTGAGTTTCTTAGTTCATCTAGGTAACCCACCATTGCATTGTAATGTTAGGTTTGTGTCTAGTTAGAGTTTTGTCCTTGTCTCGTTGAGTCTTGCATGTCCAGCTTCCCGCCAGCCCCATGGCGATTCCTCGAGCCCATGCATCGTCATCCCTATTGGCCCGATTCGATGCTCTTATGGTACGACCCCTAAGTGTCGCCCCTACCACTCAGTCGTCGGGAGACCCGATCCCTATACCGATGACCGAGTCATTCCAGCGCCCTGTCATGTCCACTGCCATCCTACCTAATGGGATGCATACGGAGATCGACTTCATCAGTAGGGTGTCGTCTAACTGTGTCTCACAAGACATTGTTGAGTCACTCTCTAAGACTGGGGAGATTGTTCTCCGTGATGGTTTAGCTTTTATCGAGTTTCAACGGTGGTTTGGCCCCGTTAAATATTTCGATGGCGCTTGGTGCAAGATCAGCACACTTGCTGGTCCATGCATCATTTTAGGGCGAACTTGGTTGGAGGAAAGAAGTGCGACCATCGACCTGGATAGGAGGACCTGCACCTTACACCCATCTCACCTTCCCGGTGAGTTTGTCTTCCATGACGGCGTTACGCTGACCACCTCCCTGTCATCACCTGGGTTTGTTCCAGTGAGTTACGAGGCTGAACAGGAGTTGATTGAGGAGTACCTAACTGAGGTTGAGGAGTTAGGGAGTGATCCCCTCCACATCATAGAGGACTCCGTTTCCCCTCCCGAGAGAGAGGCTTCACCCTTAGACCCTCATATAGAGACATTCTTACCTTCCGAGGGTGAACTGGTCATTGGAGAGTCTTTAGCTAGCTGGCTAAGGGAGGGTCCACTTCTAGATGTCTCCATTCCTTGCTATACACCCATGGGACCAGCCCTCTCAATAATACCCCTTAACTCCTTTCACACCACTTTTCGGTCCTTCTGCTTTCTTGAAAATGTGAAGGACTTCCTTAGGAGTTTAGATTATCAATGGGAGTTGACTTACATGTTGACCTTAGGGTCTGACCAACCCTATAGTCATAGCTTTACACTCCCTGCTTTGGGGTCTATTACCTCGGTCTACACCATAGGACATATCACATCCGAGGTCCTTTTATTATTTCCTATACCCGTGGAGGTTGATTTTGTCCCCGCTTATGGTTTCACGGTCCCGAGGGAGGAACCTTGCCTTCCTTGCCTTCCTCATGAGCCCCTTGCCCCATACATGAGAGTGCCTGAAGGTGATTATCTGCACCTGGGCGAATGTCGCACATGGGCAAGTATAGTGAAGGGACCTGTCGGGAGGGGTCATCATTTCTTTGACCCTTTCGATCCCCTCCCTAGTGAGCCTCTCGACCCATATTCTTTTCCCCACCTTGTCGAGGAGGTCCACTATCATACACCACCTAGGCCTTCTAGTCAACACCTCACCTTACCGGCATCCAGATGCCCGAGCTTAGGAGGCCAGGGACACATGTCTCTTCCCCATGTTTCTGCATGTCCACCATCATATAGGGGTTTGTCTCATGTAGGGAATGTCATGAGTGAGTTTGGGCAATTTAGTCCCCATGAGTCTACCACATTCCGTAGGACACCCATGCATGATAGATACAACTTTGGTTGTCCTGGTCCTCCCCGTGTTGTCCAATCATGTAGGAGTCATAGGCATGCTAGGTCTGTGTTTGGATGTCCAGGACCACCACTGCATTCACATAGGTATGAGTCAACACAGCTAGTTCGGAGTCTACATCATCATCACTCCCGTGTCGTCCAGCGGCTTCTCGCCCGTTGTGACCCCGTCGCGCCTCCCTCCGTGGGACGGCCGTGGTTCGGAGTTCTGTTGAGAGACGCCTCCGCCCGGAGGGATTTCACGTTAGTCGGTCACACCGGCTTGCCTTGTCTCGTGCGCGTGCTGGTCGCGTTCTTTAGCGTCCTAGGTTAGCTAGCGAGTCAGTCGGTCCCGCATCAAATTTGGTATCAGAGCATATTGTCCCGCATCAAATTTTGGTATCAGAGCATATTGTCCCGCATCAAATTTGGTATCAGAGCTTAGGGAACCAGTTTGTTCTAACAAATTGGGGTCTTATGTCATTCGAGTCTTTAGGTTGTCTAGGGTGCAATTGAGGCCTTAGAGTTATCTAGGTTGCATTGAGTTTCTTAGTTCATCTAGGTAACCCACCATTGCATTGTAATGTTAGGTTTGTGTCTAGTTAGAGTTTTGTCCTTGTCTCGTTGAGTCTTGCATGTCCAGCTTCCCGCCAGCCCCATGGCGATTCCTCGAGCCCATGCATCGTCATCCCTATTGGCCCGATTCGATGCTCTTATGGTACGACCCCTAAGTGTCGCCCCTACCACTCAGTCGTCGGGAGACCCGATCCCTATACCGATGACCGAGTCATTCCAGCGCCCTGTCATGTCCACTGCCATCCTACCTAATGGGATGCATACGGAGATCGACTTCATCAGTAGGGTGTCGTCTAACTGTGTCTCACAAGACATTGTTGAGTCACTCTCTAAGACTGGGGAGATTGTTCTCCGTGATGGTTTAGCTTTTATCGAGTTTCAACGGTGGTTTGGCCCCGTTAAATATTTCGATGGCGCTTGGTGCAAGATCAGCACACTTGCTGGTCCATGCATCATTTTAGGGCGAACTTGGTTGGAGGAAAGAAGTGCGACCATCGACCTGGATAGGAGGACCTGCACCTTACACCCATCTCACCTTCCCGGTGAGTTTGTCTTCCATGACGGCGTTACGCTGACCACCTCCCTGTCATCACCTGGGTTTGTTCCAGTGAGTTACGAGGCTGAACAGGAGTTGATTGAGGAGTACCTAACTGAGGTTGAGGAGTTAGGGAGTGATCCCCTCCACATCATAGAGGACTCTGTTTCCCCTCCCGAGAGAGAGGCTTCACCCTTAGACCCTCATATAGAGACATTCTTACCTTCCGAGGGTGAACTGGTCATTGGAGAGTCTTTAGCTAGCTGGCTAAGGGAGGGTCCACTTCTAGATGTCTCCATTCCTTGCTATACACCCATGGGACCAGCCCTCCCAATAATACCCCTTAACTCCTTTCACACCACTTTTCGGTCCTTCTGCTTTCTTGAAAATGTGAAGGACTTCCTTAGGAGTTTAGATTATCAATGGGAGTTGACTTACATGTTGACCTTAGGGTCTGACCAACCCTATAGTCATAGCTTTACACTCCCTGCTTTGGGGTCTATTACCTCGGTCTACACCATAGGACATATCACATCCGAGGTCCTTTTATTATTTCCTATACCCGTGGAGGTTGATTTTGTCCCCGCTTATGGTTTCACGGTCCCGAGGGAGGAACCTTGCCTTCCTTGCCTTCCTCATGAGCCCCTTGCCCCATACATGAGAGTGCCTGAAGGTGATTATCTGCACCTGGGCGAATGTCGCACATGGGCAAGTATAGTGAAGGGACCTGTCGGGAGGGGTCATCATTTCTTTGACCCTTTCGATCCCCTCCCTAGTGAGCCTCTTGACCCATATTCTTTTCCCCACCTTGTCGAGGAGGTCCACTATCATACACCACCTAGGCCTTCTAGTCAACACCTCACCTTACCGGCATCCAGATGCCCGAGCTTAGGAGGCCAGGGACACATGTCTCTTCCCCATGTTTCTGCATGTCCACCATCATATAGGGGTTTGTCTCATGTAGGGAATGTCATGAGTGAGTTTGGGCAATTTAGTCCCCATGAGTCTACCACATTCCGTAGGACACCCATGCATGATAGATACAACTTTGGTTGTCCTGGTCCTCCCCGTGTTGTCCAATCATGTAGGAGTCATAGGCATGCTAGGTCTGTGTTTGGATGTCCAGGACCACCACTGCATTCACATAGGTATGAGTCAACACAGCTAGTTCGGAGTCTACATCATCATCACCCCCTCGAGGCCAGCAACGCACGTTATAAGGAATTCGCTGACGCGCATCGACGCACCCGTGAGTTCCAAGTGGGAGAGTACGTCATGATCAGGGTTAGACCTGAACGGTTCCCTTCGGGGGCCGTGAAGAAACTCCAGGACCGCGGTGCAGGACCCTTCCGAGTTCTGAAGCGAGTAGGGTCGAATGCGTATGAGATTGAGCTGCCAGACGACTATGGGATCAGCTCGACGTTCAATGTCTCAGATCTGGTGGCATATCGGGATCCCGCGGTGATTCCCAGCGAGCTTTTTGGGCCTACCCCTCCTGTTGAGAGCATTTCACCTTCTGAGCGCCCACCTCCTCCAGCCCCTTTACAGACACGCGAGCATATAGATTGCATACTGGATGAGCAGGTGACCACGACCAGGAGCGGAGCCTACCAGCGCTTTCTAGTGCGTTGGAGAGGGCGCCCTGCGACAGACGACACCTGGATCACACGTGGAGAGCTGGAGCGGATCGACCCGGACCTGCTGGAGCGTTACTTGAGCGACCGTGACCCTTACTCGACGGGGTCGAGTTCTTCCCACCCGGGGAGAATTGGTGAGGACACGCGCCGCATCACTCGACGGAGCACACGGAGCATGCCGGCATCCCTTTGGCTCGGCGACCACTTGGCAGACTAGTAGAGCTATCTTTAGTTATTTTATGCTTTAGGCCATGTTGGGCCTTGGATTAGTCCCTGCGTGGACACTTTTATTAGTTGTGTGGACCTTTGTAGGCCATTTGGAGCAAATTAGGCTTTAGTTGGACCATTTTATGTTTATTAGATAGGAGATAGGGCTATTGGGCCATTTTTTTTGGTTCAATCTCTGGCCCATATGGGCTGGCCACCCACTCCCTTGCTTAGCCCACCTAGGGTTAGGGTTTTGGGCGCCCAACTCTTTTCCCTCCTCTTGGAAGGTGGCAGCCGCCCCTCTCCTAGATTATAGGAAGAGGGGTGCGGCCCTCCCCCCCCCCCTTGCCTTGTTGCGCCCCCCCTTTCCCCATGCCATGTGGCGCATCCCCCTCCCCTCCCTCTTGGCTAGGGTTTCAACCCTAGCACCTCCCCTCCCCATATATAAACCTTGTATTTTTTTCTTTGAAAAAATAATGAAGAATTAATTTGTGAGAAACCTTGTGCGCAGCCACCACCAAGGAGAGGGCGACCTTCTCCATCCTTCCCCAAGGGGTGCGACGCCCCTCTCTTCCCCTATCCCCCATCTTCTTCTTCCTCCATCTCCAACTCCTGGGTGCGACTCCCTTGAGAAGGAGGTCCTGGTGAGGTGAGGATCGTGCTGTGAAGCGAGTCTCTTCATCCCATGTCGGAGAGAGATCCAAGCGGCGAGACGACGTCAAGCTCGGTGGCGTTCAATCCAATCTCGGATGCACCTGCTCTGCCTGCAAGCTAGGGGTCCAAAGATCACGTCGGTACGAATCCTCTCTGTGGGCAAACCGTCTGGCTTTCTTCTAGACTTTTCTTCCCCTACAAGTCCCCCTTCCAACCCCACCGGCCTTGTCCCAAAACTCGAATCACAGAGGAAGTTGTCTTTGTAGACACTTTCGTCGCGCAGGCTGCTCCCGGGACAGACTCGCCTGTGATCAGAGTCGCCTTGGACACCCGTGTGCACCCCCGTTCCTTCTCCGATCGACCACAACCTCTTCACATAAGTTGTTCCCCTCCCTGTCCCCGAACCATTCGTGGTGGTTTCATCCCAAAACTCCATTGGGGCTGAAACTTCCCTTTGTGGCTACTTTCGGTCCTCCTCTGGGAGCTACAGTAACCCGGCGGGACAGATCCGCAGTACCCTCCAAAGGGACCACCACCTCCCCTTACTGGAATGGCCTGAAAATTGGAGGGCTATCTCCACACACACCACTCCATCTCCAGTGGCCGCCCCTGGTCAGAATTCCATTCGCACCCCTACGCCCTCATATCCCATCTCGGGTTCACAGACCTGACTGCCCTGAAGTGCAGGCTGCGACCCCCACTTTCCACCCCGCCCACGCCCAAATCCTCCAAGGCACCGCCCCCGCTACCTTGGTCATCTGTTAGCCCTACCTGTAAGCTACCCACCAGAGAAAACCCCATCCCTAAATCTGTCCGGAAGCCTGCGTACCGACTGTTCTCCTGGTCTCTACCGGTGTGGGCAGACAGGCAGTCCGACTGCACGCCAGGTGTTTGACGAATTGCCACGGTCACCATCGGCCTCGACTGCAGTTCTCCTTCCACGGGCGCCTGTGGGACATCCCCACCAGCGCCCTCGCTGAATTTCGCAGGTCCAGGACGTGATTAAGGGCGCTTACCGGAGTCGCCCCCGGGCTGTTTGGCGGGCTTGTGCAGGTTGGCCAGCAACCTGTCCCCTCCTTCCGAACGCACTCCAGAGGCTTCCCCGAGGATCGGCGACATCCTTCTTCTTTCCGGAGGAGCGACCCCACGACAGCAAGGTACCGGGGACTCCTGCCACCTCAGCCCCTCCAGAGGTGGACGTTCTTTCAGCAGTTCGCAGAGCTACCCGGGACCTCCTCGCGGCCCACCCCTTCACCGAGTGCTGCCCGTCAGCCCGTGCATCGGCAGCCCCGACTCCTCTGTTTGTAGCCTGTTACCTCCCTGCGAGGAGTGGGCATTTTGGGTCAATTGTGTATTATTACTTCTACGTGTATCGGGTTGTTGGTCTCGGCCGGGGTTCCTTCCCCACGCCTAGGCGTGGAGGTACGTGCGACGTTCCTTCCCTTGGTATTTGCTTTGCTAGTATGCTCTCGATTATGCAGCGTGCGAGTGTAGGATCCTAGCTACATATTCAATTCACCGTGGGTTTTGCGAGTTGAGAGCACCATTCCGTGGCCCTAGTCGAGCACCGAGCTCGGACTAGACTCCCATAGTTGCGCGTCGGCTCCCTTTGCCGCTTTGATCCACTCGTTTCCCTCATAGGGACGGCCGTGGACTTGGGTTTCTTGTTGAGAGACGCCTCTCTTCGGAGGAATAGTACGGAGGTCGATCTCTCGGCTTGCCTTGTCACGTGTGAGTGCTGGCCGCACTTGGTCTTCATAGTAGGTCCAGTCCTTTTTAGTCCCGTTCCGCATCAATTATCTTTGGTACCCAAACAAGTTTGGGTCCATAGGAGTTAGTCCAACCTCTTACGGGTGTTCTCTTCGTCCATGGAACATGATAGTTAGGTGTGCTTTGTCTAAACCAGCAGTTGGAAATCATATGGCCAAATCTACCACAATGAAAGCATTTAACATGTGAAAAAGTTCTTTGATATCTGTGTGGTTTAGGCTGAGCATGTTGGGGTTTAGAGTTAGAACATGAAGCATGATTATCGTCCTTTCCATGAATAAAGGATGTGGTGATCTTATGCTCAAAGGATTTTTTATTTTGAGGTGTATACCCTAAACCTTCCTTTTGGAAGTTGACTTTAACCCCCAATAGGTTATCCAGGTTTTGTTTCCCCTTAACAAACTTAGTCAAGGTGAACTGAAGCTCAGCAACTTTTTCACCCAAAATCCCATGTCTCCTTTCGAGTTCTAAATTAGTGGATTTTAGAGTTTGTTCTTCAATTTTGATCCTTTCACATGCTTCCTCCATTTCGGTTATTTTGCATGATAGTTCCTTTTTGATTTCATCACAGTCTGAGATTATTTGCAGTAGACTTTCCTTTTCTTCCGAAGCTTCAAACCATTCCTGTTCCAGTTTCTCAAATTTGGCATAGATATCTTCACGTGATGAATCATCAAGTTTCTTTTTAAGAGCTTTATTTTCAGATCTGACTTTCTTGTACTTCGTGTACAACTTTTCATATTCAGATTCCCATTGTTCATTGGAAATGAATTCAGGGTTAGAATTTACCTCCGTGGATTCATCCTCATGTGCCATGAGGCACAAACTTTCCACAAGTTCTTGAATCTCTTCATCAGATGGTTCATCTTCTTCGTCGCTCCAAGTGGCGACCATGGCTTTGGGTTTATTGAAGTTATCCTTCTTGAATTTCTTCTTTAGATCTGGACATTCACCTCTCATGTGTCCAGGCTTCTTGCATTCGTAGCATATAATGCTACTTGGCTTGCTCGATTCGCCTTTAGTCTGCGTGGGCCTTCTTTGCCCTTTTCTGAAATTTCCTTGAAAGTTTCTCTCCTTCCTTAGAAATTTTCTCACTTGGCGAGTTATCATCGCCAATTCTTCCTCTTCATTGCTTCCGTCACTTGATTCTCCTTCTTGAAATTCGTCATCGGATTGATGAGCTTTCAGTCCAATGACCTTTTTCTTTTTGATGTCTTCATCAACTGTTCTCTTTATATTTATCTCATAGGTCATGAGTGACCCTATGAGTTCATCCAAAGTAAGAGTTGACAGGTTCTTTGAATCTTCAATAACCGTGGCCTTTGTGTGCCAAGCTGACGGTAGGGACCTTAACACCTTCCTCACAAGGTCGGAATTTGAGTATTCCTTCCCGAGACTTTTGAGACCATTTGTGATTTCTGTTAGCCTTGCAAACATCTCGGAGATGGTTTCTTCAGGTTTTATTTTGAATAGCTCATAGTCAGTGACTAGGAGGTTTGCCTTGGTTTCCTTGACCTGTGATGTTCCCTCGTATATGAGTCGCAGCTTGTCCCACATTTCTTTGGCTGAGCTACACATGGAAACACGAGAGAATTCATTAGGGTGTATCGCACATTGCATGATATTCATGGCATTAAAATTAGCAGTGCATTTCTTAATTTCCTCGGGTGTCCATTTTTCTTCATCAGCCCCGAGTTTATGAGGACCCTTGTCCACAACTCTCCAAACCTCGTACTCTTGAGCCCTCAGAAAAATATGCATTCTATTTTTCCAGTAGGAGTAGTTGGAACCGTCAAAAAATGGAGGACGGTTGATGGAATGACCCTCGGGTACCATTCCTTTGTTTGCCATTTAATCAGATCTTGCTCTAGATCGTTAGATCTCTGAAAGGAAGAGCCTTGGCTCTGATACCAATTGAAGTCCCGAGATTAAATGGCACCCAAGAGGGGGGGTGAATTGGGTGAAGGTAGAAACTTCTAAAACTATATCACCTTTTTTAAAAATGTGTAACAAGAAGCTAACAAGAGAACTAGAAATAATTAAAGCCCACAGACAAAACAAGTTTTATAAGGTGAGGAAGGATTATGCAGGATAAAAGAGAGTAAAAACTGAACTACACTAACACACTTACGATTTGCACAGAAGGAGGATAGAGGAAAAGGAACAAACCACACAGAGACAACAATTTTAGGTGGTTCGGATGCCACAACGGCAACCTACGTCCACCCCTCACGGACAGTGAGGAAACCACACACTATCTTGTAGGAGGTTACAAGATCAACCACACACAACACTCACACACTAGGAAGGAGGATTCTCACGAAGGTGTAGAAACACCTTAATACACACACACACCTCCAACCAAGAACTCACAACCACACACACACAGATCTAAGAGGATCCACACACTCAGGAATGGTTAAAGATTACAAGGATTACATATGAAGCTTTGAGAGATCAAGAATGAATTCAAAACATGAGAAAAGGATCTTGATATGCTCCCCCTTAGTAGATGATTGTATGCTTTGGATGCAGCTTGAATCCTTGGACTGATTTGCACTTGATTGGATGAAGAAGGATGAAGAACTTTCCTCTCGGAGCACTGTTCACGTCTATAGTGCCAAATCCCTTCTCTTCCTCTTGGCAGCCTCCCTTGATCTTCCTTAAGCATTAGGGTTTTCCAAACCCTCTAGTATTAGTTTTATAGGTTCTTGAATGGTCCAAAGACTCCCCCAGACCAGATCCACAATTTCTGGAGAGTTAGGTTGCATAGGGATTAAACAATACCAAGAGAGAGACCATTTCTCGAAGTGACACAAAGTCAACATTTGTTGGCAGCTCGAGGCTGGCGGTCGACCTACAAGGGCCAGCGGTCGACCGCCAATGGCCGTCCTGTAGCCATTTGGCTGCTGGGAGAATCGGTCGACCGCTAGCTCCTGGCGGTCGACCGCCAGCTTTCACAGATGGCAGATTTCAATTCTGTTAATTTAGGTCGACCGCCAGGGGTCCACAGGTCGACCGCCAATCTTCAATCCTGCAAAAATCAAGTGTTAGCTCTCTTGAAGCTATCCATTTGTTCGATGATTGAACCGGGCTTGTGTAAGAGTTGATTTATGTTTGAATAAACCCATGGAAGAAATAATAGCCACACAATTGACATGGGGTAAGAATTAAAGGTTTAAAGCATGAAGCTTTGCTTGAAAAATGGATACAAGGGAGAGAAACATCTTAGGTTTTGTTATCATCAAAATCACTCGGATATGTTCAACAAGGTCAACCACTGGGTCACACCCGGGTTGACCGAAAATCAATAATAACTCTGAAGCATCACGGAACACTACTCGATATAATGGCACTCTCGGCCACCCTACAACATGGTCACATCCCTCATAGGACATCCAAGACATCCACGGGACAACGGGCAAACCACAAGGTTAATCCAAGACAATTGGAGACCAAACCATCGAGAAAATAGAACTCTGGGAAGGAGCGGTCATATACCTGACCGCTAGGCAAACCAGGCGATCAGCCAAAGGGTCGCTACCCTCACACAGAAAGCACAGGCACTTGGCGGTCACCGAAGAGCCGCACAAAGCCAAAGACGGTCCTCAAGGGGGCCGCCCCACTGAGTGAAACGGTCTAGGAGATGACCGCTACGCTCAGAAGACTCCCAAAATGAAACTACAGAAGCCAAAGGGTTGCGGTCTGGTTGAGGCTGTTACTTACCCAAGACGGTCTCATCAGTGCCGCAAGGAAGAGCTTAGTGGTCAGGATAAGGCCGCTACTCTCATTCCACCCTAAGTCGGTCAAACCGACTTAAAACAAGAAGTGGCGGTCTTACCCTGGCCGCTGGACGAACCTGGCGGTCATGGAAGGGCCACAACACTTCAACAGGCGGTCAGTCGTGGGACTGTTTCCCACGAACCGACTTAGCAAACTCAACGAAAAGAAAGGCGGTTAACCTAGCGGTCCTCACCGGGCCGCTACACCAAGCTTGGCGGTCCTCCAAAGGCCGCAAGCCAACAGATACGGTCTATCGTCCGACCATTAAAACCTGAACCGACCTATACTATTCACGGAGCCAGAAAACGGTCCTCAATGGGCTGCCTCTCACCCTAGCGGTCTCTGATTTGACCGCCAAGCTCCCACGGCGAGCAAACCGTAGAGATGGCTCAAAACTGATGTTTTCACGTCCCGTTCGCCCTAAAACGAAGGGGAAACAATCCTAATGGCAATATAAACCTTCCACAGCCCGGAAGGGATCCAAACCACGTCAAAATGACAAGAAACGGGTGATTCTAACGAATCGACCCAAAATGAGTCACGTGGGTTCCCGGACTCATACCGGCCCCAAATGACAACAGATGGTAATGAAACTAGCGGGAACGAAATGCTAGCATGCCAGGGGTTCGAATGAAACTAACTAGGCAAGAAACCGTCGCTGGGAAAGGCGAACTCGTCTCCCACCCCCCGAAGCATGATTTCGCCCTAAAGCTGAAAAACTCGCTCGTTCACGCATGGATCAGCTCGTAATTGCGAGGAAACACAGAGCATGAGCAGGGTATCCATCTCCCTACCTCCACCGAAGTTTTAGCGCACCGAAGCGACTAAACCAAGTCGAAAACGATCGCACGAACCACCAACGTCGGCTTTGAATCCACGAATGGGATCGCGTCAATCACGCCTCGATTCTTGCATCATCACACGTCACATCAGCTCCACGGCGTCCTCGCCTCACCCGCCTCCATCTCGGTCGCGCGCTCGGGGGAGAGGAAGAGAAAGGAGAGAGAACGAGAGGGAGAGAGTGAACGTGAGAATGAGAGAGAGGAGAGAGGGTGAAGAAAGAAATAGGAAAAGGAAAACACGTATTTATGTGAAATCCGATTTTTAGCTCGAAAATTCACTAATTCAGAAAAATACAGAAAAATAGTCTAAACGATCCTCAGAAGGAGCACAACGCAACTGTAACGTCCTCGAGTCGATGAATTCAATAGTAAACTCACCACTGGATTTCGTAACTTGTACGAGAGAAAAATCCGCGTAGATCGTAAAACACAACTCAGGACCCACAAAAGTGATCCGAAAACTCTCCGATCTAGATCCGAAAGACCCAGCACATTACAATATGGGTTCTAAGTTTCAGACCGGTATACCAAAAGGTGTGTTCATACACCTTGTGTGAAGGGAGTTCCTGGTCTCAACCTCTGCAGCATTCCAAGTTTTTTGTATGTTTGTTCTTGAGTGCTCTCAGCTGAATGATGACTTGGTGGGTTCGAGTTCAACGTCTGTTCAGTTAATGGTAAGTGCCATCTGTTGGATAGTCACTCTGTCTGAACCGATAAGTGTCAAGCTGACTTATATTTGATCAACCTTGTGGAGGCCACAAATTGCTTGAGGTTATTCCTATCTAAGGAATCCACTACTCACTTACTCCTGCAGTTGTTTTTAGGTTAAGATTATTTGCATCTGTGAGTAATATGTGATCCGTGATAATCCTTTGTGTGCCTAGTGTTGAGATATACTCTATATGGGTTGATACACTATGAGGATAAGTTGTTTGTTGCTTAAATTCTTTTTCACTTGAATCTATAATTCGTCAAGCGCACCTCAGTGAGTGTTCCTTTAACTGTATTTCACTGCAGCCCGAGTTCTCTGTGTGATGCTCTCCACCTGGTTCCGTGCCTGAATTAGATCATTAGCAGTTTACATTGTAAGTAACATTAGCTATTGTTGTGTCTCTGGTTTAGGGTGATTTGAGCATAAATTTTACCAGGGGATACATTCACCTCCCCTCTTGATCCCATCCCCACACTTAACAGGGATAGATGTGAGAAGAGCGGGTGAGACTCGTCGCTCTCTCTCGTCGGATTAGATAACTCAATTGCACATCAAACCTGTCCTATAAGAGAATAAAAATGAAATATCTAAGAAGAGAATAAGCTCTTATAGGAGAGTTTTTTAAATTTTAAAAAGTGATATTTATTATTATTATATCTTTAAATTTTAAAATTAAAAATTAAATATAATTAAAATTTATTTATTTTTACTTTTGAGATGAGACGTCCTAACAACTCCCGAGAACCTTCCCGAAAGCGGCCTTATTTTAATATTGCAGCGCGGTGGTGGGTTTCATCAATCCGGTTGCGGGGACCCACTTTTGTCGGGTCGCAGTTTGCCTCGTCGGGGTTGCTGCTGCCGTTCTCTGAACCATCTGAAGTATCTTTGGAAGGTGAAGAAGGCAAACGGGGAGGAGGCGGCGGCCCGCAGCCCTGTTCTGGAACATGGGGATTCCTTCGGAGCCGAGGGACGCATGGGCGAGCAGGAGGCGTTCGAGGGAGCCCCCCTTTATCCCGTCTCCCAGCGAGCCCCAAGTCTCCGTTTCCGATGGCACCGTAAGAGGTGGGAAGGCGTTTCCATTGGTACACCCTGCTGGGTCTCCTCCACCGCAGATTTTCTCGTAATTTTGTTCGATTTCTTGGGGAAAAAAGATATGTTTTGATCGGAACCCCTTGTTCCTCTGCCCCGTCCGTGTCTTTCCCCTCTAGTTTGCTGCTGAAATTTGGTTGCAGACACTGGTTATGATCGAATTTCTTATTTTCTTCATGTTCTATTTCCCGTGATCTGTCGATAGCTAATCCGTAATTTGTTAGACTGAAGCCATTTTTTTGGTCACCCTTAGGATTTTTTTTACCGGAAGGCTCGATGGATTTTCCTCCTATCAGTTACTGATTACCTTCATGCTTTGGAACCAGGATTCAATTAACCGCTTCTAGCTTATGCTTTTCACCTACTTTTCATCTCGCTGTCTGGTGGATTGTATGTCTTGCTTGTTTCACTAGATCCCAGTTTTCCTTTCCGTGGCAGATGCCGTCAGTGAAGGGTTCAAGACGGCTTGCATTGCAGGTGCCGTTGCAGCAGTGCCAACGGTAATTTTTCCCCGTTTGTGTTATTATTCCATTATCTTTAGGTTTTATTTGCTTCACTTATGATATTTGTCTGGCTCTATGTTTGCTTGAATTTTTTTACAATCTTTTATTCTTTTATACTCTGTTTTAGAGATTGGCTTGCTCTCCGTGACCTGACCTTGATTTTCTCATAGCCTAAGAAGGTTCCTAATGAACAGTTAAATTTGTTTATGACGACAGTTTCTTCTATTTTTCCCCCTGTTACTGTGTTTGCAGTTGGTTGGTTGCCGTGTTTTTCCTTGGGCTAAAGCTAACCTGAATTACACAGCACAAGCATTGATCATATCAGCAGGTACTCTCTACTTTTCTTTTATATATGTCTTGCTTTTATTGCCTCCTCTAATAACTTTTGATTTCTTGGCATTTCGTGCAGCAATACTATCTATTTTGTTGATACATGTTTGTACAACTATCATTGCACTGATGGTTTTTTGGGAGATGTAGTCCTTACAACGGAAGTTTTACAAGGTTTATGATTAAAGTTTGCTAAATAACTGTTTCGAGATGCACACGTGAAGAAAGGAGAGATATCTAATTGGAATTTGTTAGTGCACTTGCTTTGCATAAAGACATTTTATTGTGATCAGAGAACACTTTTTGGAGATCAGAAGTACTGATATTTGGTAAGAAAATTTGGAGGAGCAGGATAAGGGTTATCAACCCTAAGGCTTGAGAGTGGTGCCATTCTTTCATATGTCCCAGCTTAATAAGCTGCCAACGGTTCTTCAAACTACAATATGGCATGCTGGCAAATGAGGACTTGAAACCATGTGGAAGAGAATGATGGAAGGAGGATGGCATTGAGCATGTTAGATAAAAAAACACGGGTTCAATTTGTATGTGGTTGGGTGAGAGGGCGAAAGGTTGGTTGGAGGTGGTGGTGGTTTGATTAGGAGTGGGTAGGCCCTCAAATTTGTGGGGTGCTTGTGTGAGACTGATGGGAGAAACTCACCTTAGACCTTGTTAGGAGACATCTAGACTATTCTTTCATGACCAGAGGCATGCCAGCCCCCCTTTTAATAGTTATAATGATTTTACATTCCTTTTCTTTTCTTAACATTTTATGATCTTATTATTACTTTATTTTTTACTTTTTTTAAAGTGGGTAGTACCGTTATTGTATTAAATGGAAAAAAAGGGATGTACAAGTAGAGTCAATAAGCTCCTAAAAAATCCCTGTACAAAAGGTCACAGACGGTGTGGACCGCTCTAACCTCCTAGCAAAATAAAAAGAGAGGAGTTGAAGGAATTCACATTACAAAGCAACTCCGTCCATTCCCTCACGCTATCAGAAATGAAAGATACAAAAGAGGCCTTAGCTCTAGCCTCCCTCTTAAAAATCTTATTGTTCCGTTCACTCGACAAAGATCACAAAGTGACATGCAAGATCATCCACCACACAATTCTATCCTCTCTATGAGGCCACCTTCTATCCTAATACCGAATATAGTGATGCACCTCTCTTTGTCGGTCGAAGACACATTGGATTCTCATAGCAAGCTCCTCCTACATCTCTTGTGAGTAGGTACAGTTTAGAAATAGGTGGTCCAGAGTCTCATCCTTCTGTCCACATAAGCAGCAGGTCAGCTGGATCCCAGAAGGTATTGGAGCAGTCTATCTCGAGTGGGTAACCTCCCATGGGAAATCTTCCAGGTAATGAGCTTCACTTTCACCGGACTCCTCGGCCTCCAAACCTAAGGGTTGAGACTGTGACGCACCCCTCCATCAAATATAATGGTGCAAGTAGACCCAGCGGAGAAGGTCCCCTTCTTACTCTAAGTCCTCGCATCCTCCCTATTGGAGTGCGAGGTGTAGTTGAGGAGGAAGAGTAAAAGGTCTTGGAGTTACTTTATCTCGTCAAACCTGAGATTCCTCCTGAAGGTCAGTGTCCAGATGTCTCCTGAGAGTTGGGAGTCAAAAGCCCGAGAGACTGATGCCAAAGGGTCAGCTGAAACAGTAAAAAGAATGGGGAAAGAAGCCTCCAACGTGAAGTCGTCACACCATCTGTCCTTCCAGAAAAGACACTGATCATCTTTCCTAAGTTAGACCCACACTCCGGAGGAGATAAAATTCCTGTAAGTCAAAATATCACGCCAAATGGGCGAAGTTTGATACAGTGCTGGTGTAGCCATGTCCTAAACTCTCTTCCTGCTATAGTATTTCTACTTGATCACTTTTGCCCACAGCCTATCATCTCCCACCGTCAACCTCCACAGCCACTTGCACAGAAGTTCCAAATTAAAGTCTCTAACATCGTTGATCTCCAAACCCCCTCTTCCTTACTAGCAGCCACCCTGCCTCACTTGATATCATACTATCCCCTATATCTCTCCCCCACTCTCATGCCAAAAGAATCCCCCCTAGATCATCTCAATTTTTTTCACCACTGACTTCGAGATCTATAACATGGAGAGGAAATAAATAGGTAAGCTGTCCAAAACTGATCTGTATAATACTAATCTGCCCCCATAAGATAGCAGTCTAGCTTTCCATCAAGCCAGTTTGGATTTATATCTTTATATAATAAGACGCCAATTTGCACACCGTAGAGCACTTGGGGTCCGTGGGAGTCCCAGGTAGGAGATAGGGAAAGCTCCTAACTGACAATCCAAAATGAACGCTGCCCTTTGAAGAGCCATGTCCTCCATGTTAATGCCAACTAGCATACTCTTATTGAAGTTAACTTTCCGACCAGTGACCTCTAGCAACTCAAACAAAAGTTTAGCTATGTAAAGTTGATGCTCATCCTCTGTCAGGAATAGATTTTTTTTTAACTTATGCAGGGAAAACCCTGAAAACTTTGCAAATGCATCGAAACTTGGTACAACTAGGTTTTTGTTTGCTTGAATTGCAAATTTACTGCAGACTTTCTTCTTTGTCATTTCTATAGCTTTCGACTGTTCTCACTTCTTTGTTCGAGCCTTTACACATTTTCCCTTGCTTTTCTTTGGCTTATTATGGTGGCAGTTTGAACCTGTGAATTTGATGAACTTGCTAAATTTTTGACTTGTGTTTGCATTTCTGACAGTATTCTTATTTGTGAAGAAAACTTCTAACAATATGCTAATTCATTGAAAGGAAAATTGGCATGGAAACTTGCTGTTATTCCCTAGGGATAAAGGGCATACGAGCAACGAAGTTAAAAGCCCTTAGCAATAGATGCTTCAACTGGCATATTAATATCTCCATGGAAATCTTCTCATTTCAGTACTTTCTAGATGTTGTTAGGCTCCTAAGGATTGGTTGTATGTTTTACTTTACGTTCTCTTCTAGGTGAGATGTCAATTGAGCTGCAAATGTGCTTCACCTTGAGGCATGCAGTTAGTATGAGAGTGGGTTTGGTACAGCCTCTGGACTGTGCCACCCTAAGCAGGGGAAAAGTTTAGTCTGAAAGCCCCATACTGAAGTGCTACTAAGGAGTCTTGATCTTGTGATTTTGCAGACAATGATGGAGTATGGGGCTTGTTTGACACCCTTGCCTGACTAATGTATAGCTTGCAAATAGTTCATCTTGTCAGGGAGAAACTTAGTTGGCTTATTCAAAATCTCCTGTCCATGTAACTGTTCAGTACATTGCTATAACTATTTACTCCGTTAAAATGCCATATCTCCATTTTTACATGGTTGTCTGAATATTATAATGGTGTTGTACTTTGTGTGTTTAACCGGCGGAATACTGAAACTGTATATGCACGTGTGATTAACTGAGGCTCTCATCAGCTTGTGTCTCTTTTTTGTTGGGCAGCTTCTATTGCTGGCTTTTTCATCACTGCTGATAAAACAATCTTGGCGGGTGCCAAGAAAAATTCTCGTGATAAGTTTGATAAAGTGGTCCGTTGAGGATGCTTAAACTGCGGTTCAGAGCATGGGAATCATGGCTGTCTTCAATGAATGCTACTCTCACCTGTCGTTGTCTCTCAGAGAGATGGCAGTTGATCAAATTTCTCTTGCTGTTTTTCACTCTCATCAAATTATTACTGTAGTGAATCGCGTCGTGTTTTTCTAGGTGGTTGACATCTTATTTTTTGTATCAAAGAGAAGAATATGTATGATTACCTGCAAGAGAAGCTATACATGCAAGTTTCTTTACATGTATCTCCATCTTCCCTTGTCTTCCTTCAAAGGTGTCCAATTCTTGGTTCAAGTACCGAAGTTTATTTAATGTCCTATTTTGTTGCATCTTGCCTTTCTACAGGGAACCATATGGTGGTGGAGGCTTGGCCAACGTTTGTCTTTTGTTTTTGTTTGTGCACACATATATATATATTTTAAAAGCCGTGTCATTTCTCAGGTTTTTCCTTTTCATGTTTTTTTTTCACCTTTTGCAGTTGTCAAGAGTTTTACATCGCCGTTTTAACCTCAAATCTCAATCAATTTTATGACTGTTTCCCTATGATAAATCCTTGTTTCACGAACTCAGCATGCTAGTTGCGGAGCCTCTGGTCTTTCACATATATATCGTATCTTAAAAGGCCGTTCACTTGATTTTCTTTTTCCATGTAATCATCTCTCAGATGATGCCCTCGATGGATCTTTCAGATTCCTGGTTCTGCCTGTTATTTTGCTTGTGTCTTAATGAAATTGAGAGGTGAACGTTCGACTCTTTTGCCACCATTTGTTCTTGAGCACGGCTCCAGTCCTGTATATATGATGCTTGTCTGATCTGGTTAATTCAACTGTGTTTGTGCGTACCCATCTGGGTGTTCAGCAACGAGTCTCTGGTCATGATTTACTGACTCGCATCCTTCTAGTACGAGTTGGCTAACTAGTACTGTATTTGGGGAGACTCAGTTCTGAAATTGAGTTGATCCGGCTCGTGACTCTACGGCAAACTTTGTCTCGAATGATTTGAAGGTCAAAAGAGAGCAGTATTTAAGGGTGAGTTGGCCTTTTCAGTGGTGAAAAACTTGGGCCCGAGTCGTTCCATATCTTTAAGAAGCCCAACAAAAATGTGGATTCATCTGCTGTTTGGTGGGTTTAAATACAACTATATATTTAATGATGTCTAAAACGGAACCCCATTGTGGGTCCCACGATCTGGCTTTACGTATAATAAACCAAGGGAGGTCGGGCTGTGCCCGTTTTATTTTCCAGCCTAATTTTCTTGGCCCACGCCTGTTTTAAACTACATTGGCTTGTGAGGCTTTACCGCACATCATGGTGAACAATTGTGTGCACTCATCTTGTGAGCTCACATGTGATTGGTTCATACGTGTATGATAAGATGGTTGGAGTAGATTGGCATGACCATTAAGAGTCACACGTAATGCATTAGATAGGGCAAAAAAAAAAACTCAAAACTCATTTTATAACAATGAAATATATTTAACTGTAACAAAATATACATCTCAGAATGAATTATATACATACTTGAAAGGAAAAGACATTTTTGGAATGCCATATATTTTTATTATGTATATTTTGTTCCCACGTTTCATCGCTACCCGGTATATTATTTCAAAAATATGTTTTTTCTTCCAAACATATAGATTTTGCTCCAAACAATTATACCATATTCCTAACTTCCCAACAAGTATATTTCATTCTTATGTGCCCAAGTCTTCCTTCTGTTTTGTATATCACACATGGGAGATGGCACTACTAGTCCTCTAGCCATTCTGTCAGATACGCATAAAACATGACACATAAAAGTATAATTGCAAGATGACTAGGTATAATTGCATACCATGATGAGCAACAAGTATTACTCTGACCAAGAATGTCTCAAAAATATTGGACAGTGAAATGCAAAGGATATGGACAAGAATACTACTTTCAGCCAGCTATTCTAATCTAAATCACAATCAAATTACACTAGTAATACACATGAAATATCTACTTTCTTTCAGCTGTGATCCAGTGACGAGCTGCAAATTCCATCCCCAGAATCCATACCATCTGCTTTGGGCAGGTCTCTCTCTCTCCAGACTGCTTCTACCTCATCAGTCCGAAATCTCTGAGTAAATGTTGATTCCTCTAGCGGTGTGGTAATCCCGTGCGCATATGCTAGGAGACCAGTATATGCTATCATTGCTCCATTGTCGATACAATACCGATCATCGGTTGCAAATAATCTTCCACCTCTTTCGGAGCACATCGTTCTCATCATCCCTTGCAATCGTTCATTGCAGCCAACGCCACCAACGATAAGAACATCCTTCTTGTCGCAATGCGCCATGGCACGCTCGGTGATCTCCACAAGCATCGCAAATACCGTCTCCTGTACCGCAGCATCCATAAAAGAAAACGATGATTTTTGTGACTTCTTTTTGAAACGTAGATCAAAAGATCAAGAATTTGACCTCTGAAGAAACTCTAAGGGGGCCTTTGATAAACGAATAGGGCAAGCCGTTCGCCGGTTTTGCGCCGTATTCACCGGTAACATTTAAAGCCACTTTGATAATCACGGGAGTAACTAAAGCGAACAACTTGGGTTCTTTCTCATTTTCGTGTCTAATCCGGGATTTCGTATTCGACCTCGCCGTCCCAGTGGGATAACAACCGGCTGGTTGTTTTATCCTTTTATCAAAGGCCCCCTAAATGGTGTACTTTGTGCGTGTACATACCTGCAAGGAGTAACACAAATCCGCTGGGGTGCAGTCATTATTCTCCAGCTTCTCCACTGCAGTAGCTTCGATATAGCTCAATATCCCACTAAATGAAACGTCCATCCCTTTCACGACATAGGGAAGATCTATGAACTTTTCACCTTTCTTGGCTAACTGTCCCAGAAGAACTAATGTCGTTAGACTTCTAAAGTGGAAATGATTGAGGTACCCATATAGGAAAAACAAAGAGTAAAGTTCTGTTGATCAGAAGGAAAAAAAAGAAAAAAGCAAAGTTCTCAAATACAAAGATCATGCAACATAAAAAAGCAAAATGCAGCAACTAAGAGTCCCAAAATGCGGCAATCTTTCAGGAAGCGAGCAGGTCATGTGGCAGAGATCTATTCAATAAATTCCATCAGCTATATAATAAATCTCAGAAAGGCCATAAAGACAAACTTTCCCAGCACAATGACAAGTATCATTTCAGGAAAGCATTGCAAAATTGACTGAGACAGATAAGCAGTTGCTACATAGAAGATGGAATAATAGTCGGGTACCTGTAGGGTACAGAGCCAACAGCTTTGTAGAAGCACTATACAACATCGGAAAAGACACACAGCAAGCCATTTTGTGCATCGGATAATTTCCTACCACATGGATGCCCATAATGCTGCACCCATTAGGTCATTTTTGAACCAGAATGCTAAGTGCATGTTTTCTCAAATTGCATTATGAGTGGGAATGGAATTGGTATGGCAATCAGTCTCCTGATGGCTAGGAAGAATTGGGCCTAGCTGCCTACTTAGCCTTTTCTTTAACATCCTTGATTGCATCAGCATCGCAGAATCAATGAAGAAATGAAAAGGTTGGGTTGAGATTTCTTTTCTCTTTAGGTAAAAAGTAGAATTGTGCCAACAATATTTTCAGAGAATTACAGTGTGATTCAGAAAAAAACCCTAACAAACCAAAAATCAGGCCAATACTACCACAATTGGGTATGAAAAATGTAAGAACCCCATCAAGAGACTTATCATGTAAAGGTGTTCATATAATGCCCAAGCCAAACAGCCCTCGAGTTAGTGGAACCAATGGCCTAGACGCCTATCTCTCAAACCTATATTGAATTGGATAGAGGAGCATTCAGCGGATGGTCTCCCCACCAGCAAAGTGCAGCTCCAAACACAGAAAGGGATATGAAAAACATGGAAACTCTATCAAGAACCCCAACCATACAGAAGTGGCTACATAATTCCCATGCCAACAGCCCAAAGAGTTAGCAGAGCCAGTAGCCTATAGAGTATAGACCTATATATTCGACCTATCCAGAATAGGATAAAGGAGCATTCAGCTGACAATCCTTCACTTGTTAAAGTGCAGGTCCAAACAAAGTATTCACAGAAATGGATACAAAAAATGTCTATACTCCATCAACAACTCCACCTTCCAGACATCACTATCATTTCTCAAACTGACCAAATGGTAGCATAAGAAAACTTGCACATGCCTGCTTATCCCCATGGATGCTATTGCCTCCACCTGTATTGCAGCAGCTTCTTAATAGAGTTAAGACTGTGTCATCTACCAGTGCAAGCCTACAGCATTGTCTTGCGTCCTATGTAGTCAGAGGCGCGCCTAGGCGCTCGCCTAGGCATTTGAGGCAGTGAGACGGTCTCAAACCGCCTCGCTTTCGCCTCAAACGCCTCACTCTTAGTCTTCTTCTTCTCTTGGTTTAAACCTCCTTTATTCAAATCTTATCCTATTTGTATGTATGTATTTTTGCCTCAAATCTTAATTATTGTTAATTTTATTGAAAATATTGATGGTATGCATGTATTTTCTTTGATATTTAGACATATATTTATATTTCTTTGAATTATATATATATATATTATTAATAAAACGCCTCAAACGCCTAGGCCATCACCTAGACGTTTGAGGCATGAGGCGACCCCTTGGTCGCCGCGGTCGCCTCAGACTACATAGCTTGCATCCCTCAACTCTCATGCAGAAGTACAACTGAGTTATAAAGTGATGCATTGACTCCTCTCTCTGCAAAGGCAGCAAGTTACTCAACTGAGGCATAAAGAGGCCAACCTGTCATACATTGAAGACCAGGTTTGATGAAGCATCAGACTAAGGTCTTGGCAAAACCAGTTATAAATGAATTTCACCAAAGGGGCATCTATATGCACTAACAACAAGAAAGATATGCTGATTTAATGTTGTCTAAAGGTCCACAATCCTACAGATATATGCTACACCCATGCACAAAATCTAATCTTTTAAAAACTGCAGTGACTCTTGAAACCGGTCAATCTCCTGATGCAGATGATGAATCCCCTGCCAGGGGATCCAACTCCCTATTGAAGCTCCTTGGTCAATAAAAAAGTTACATAAGTCCTGTTGCTTGTCTGTTGCAGGGAAATAAGGGAAGAAAATAGTTAAAAGCAATATGAACAAACCAGGTGTTTGTCTACCATGGACAGGGCATCTGGCTGTTCTGACTGAGCAAGTCAAAACTGAATCAGAAACAGCTGCCTGCGATCAATCAATTTTTTAAAAAGTTATGGAGAGTTCCATTGCCACCGGTGGCAAACTAAGAGCGAAGCCACCTACTCCAACATCAACACAATTTAAAAGTTTCAATTTATATTCATTCCAAACCAATGTTTTAGAAAATTCTTTTCTTCCTTTTCTCTCTTTCTCAAGAGTATGAAGATAAACTTCCTAAGCTTACCCCGCAACCTGTCCAATGATGGGGTTGTGCCCTCACCCAATGGACCACTGTCTGAGACAGAGCGGCTAAAAATGCTACATAGAGCTGGGTGGCAAAACAGTTCAGCTTAGATGCAAAGGCAACAATTTTCCTTTTCGGACATCTTTCTACTTTTTTTTTCCGGTTTCTGACACATTCAAGTAAATATATCTCATTTTCTAGTAACTATTCTAAATTGTCTCTGCACATGTCCTAAATCTAACCATGTCTGCATCATTAAATGAAGAGCATGCAGTAAAAAATTATGCACCATTAACTATGTAACTGCATTTATTGATTTTCATTACCAGTTCAAGCATAAAACATGGACAATGTCAAATACTTCAATTTTATGTTTAAAAACAATATGTAATTTGTAAACAAACATTTTAACATTTTTTATGGATGCTACAATTAGTTTCCAATTTTTGTTTTATTTGATGGTAAGGATGCACCTGCCACTTTTAAAGGACAGAGAAAGCTAGATATACTGAGTGTCAGTGAAGGCTTTGAATCCTTTCTCACAGACAACAAAAAAGACAAAACAGTTGCTATCAAGGTTCAAATGGTGAAAACATGGCAATTTATTATTATTCCTATTGGACCATATGCATAATGGTGATTTTTTCCTAAATATATAATAGAATATCTCTCAAGTCAAAATGGTCTATGTGCAAGAGCCTTTTTTTTGGGGAATGTGGGTGGTACCACTGGCCATATAAAAAGAAAAGAATATACATGAATGGGGGGAGTGCTCCAACACAACTCCCAAATACAAAAGGCGGCAGACAATTCTCTGCCTCAGAAGCAAAGAAAAGAAACAAACGTAGCACCTGGCCACTATGCTCAAAACCCTACCCTAGCACAATAGGACTCCGAAGGCCCACCACCAAACAACACCAACCCTCTATCCAGACAGCACCCGAACAACAGAAAAAGGGAAGAGAAGGCGTCCCCAACATACACAAAACAACCCTCCTCGACCCAGACCACGAAAGCATAAACCCTTCCTCAACCTACTCCGTCTCTCCTTTCCTACTTGAGCCTTCAGCCTTCGCCCTCCTGGCTATATCCGCTAGCCATCTACGTTTGATCAAGCAGAGGGAGGACCTCAAGCCTTTATCCACTCCCTCAGTACATATGCCGATCAGCCTAGCAGTCTTGCTCGCCTGAGTCTCCATATAACTCTCCACCTTTTCTAGAATTTCTTTGACCTCCTCCTTGCTGAGACTCCCGTCAGCCTCTCCTTGAATGGCATCCTTGACTTGCTCCGTCTCCGCACGCACCTGCACATCCTCCGGTTCCCTGGGGGCGTCTCTCTCCGCTTGCTGCTTGGCTTCCTCGACTTGATCCGCCTTCTCCGACTCCCTGGTCGGGGGGGGGGGTAGCTAACACTGCCTGCTGGCCACCTCCTGCCAGAAGCGCGATGGCCATGTGCGAGAGCCTTTTCGGATATCTATTGTGCAGGATTTTTAAAAAACTAGCTCTATATGAACATGTGGACGTCTGCCTCTCAGAACATTGTCCATTACCTCTGTTCTTACTTTGCTCTGTTCAAGTTCCCTGTATAATTAGTTCTGAATCTAAAGGGCCAGTGCCAATTGCGTAAACAAGTGTACAGACGTAATAACTTCAACAGTGTGAAAAAGCTCATCCTCCACTTGAATGATTACATTTCCATGTAAAAGATAGGCACCATAATTCCTCTAGTTTGACTGCTTTATGCTAACAGCCTTCACCTAGCCACATAAGAAATTCAGATAATTCTGCACTAAAGGCCTATATCCTATGCATTTATTTCACAAAAATGTAATGGACTCTTGTCCTTTCAGCTCTTGTTGCCTTCTCAAATAACTGGCTTTCTTGTCTTTCATATTGACTGTTGTTGTTATGTTTGGTCTTTTAAGATGGAATCAGAGCCCGAACCTTTCTCTTCAGCAAGTAATACAATTTCTATAAGTTATAACATGAAAAACAGTGAAATAAACAGAAGCTAACCAACAGAATGAAGGCAAAACCAACCTTTGTCATTGTCTCACATCATAATACTCGAAATCAATTTATAGGTTCAGCATAAGACGCAGAATCTATGTTTAATTTTTGAATGCAATTGAAAATCTATGATTCCCCGTTTTTGCCACCTTCAAGAAACAAAATCTATGGTAGTTCTCCTGATGCACTCCAATGAAGCAAATCTTCAAGCTTTTACCGTCACCAATAACCAAAACTTCAAATGCTCCATTAAACAAGTGATCAATTATCCAATTTTACTCAGTTTTCAAAGAAATTTCTTACCTGCTCGATGTTGTATCCTGGGCTGGGGTCATTAGAGAGCGTGAGAACCCTTGCAAACCGATCGAGGCAGTTCCCAACAGCGATATCGATGGTCTCCCCAAAAATCCTGTACCTCCCCTCGCTGTAAGCAATCACCTGCGTGTTCCCCCCGCTCACATACAGCACCACGGGGTCGTCCGCCCCCGTCACGACCCTCCCCATCTCAATGTGGGCGACACAGTGGTTGACGGCCACGATGGGCTTCTTCCACAGCTGCGACAGCACGCGGACGACCACGGCGGAGACCTGGAGCGGCGCGCCCATGCCGGGCCCTCTGGTGTAGCAGAGGCAGTCGACGTCGGCGGGGGTGACGCCGGCCTCCTCCAGGGCGGAGCGGATGAGGGGGAGGACGTGGCGGAGGTGGTGGTGGGCCGTCTCCCGGGGGAGGAAGCCCTGGCCCGGCGGGGTGACGTAGGTGTGGCGGGGGTTGGAGAGGATGGTGCCATCGAGGGTGACCACGCCCACCCCGATCTTGTTGGCGGAGCCCTCGAAGCCCAGGGCCACGAGGCGCTTCATCTCCCTTCTGCTGCTTCCGCGGCGCCAATCCCGGCGTCTCCGAGAAGGCGGAAGGCGGCGGTCTGTGACGGCGGAGGTGGGGGAGGGGGACGTGGTTAGGGCAGGGCCAGGAACTTTTGGGACAACGTTCCGACGAAAGGGCGTTTTTTTTATGGGCATTTTCATCAAAAAGTTTAATTTTAT
Source organism: Amorphophallus konjac (assembly GCA_022559845.1). NCBI lineage: Eukaryota > Viridiplantae > Streptophyta > Magnoliopsida > Alismatales > Araceae > Amorphophallus > Amorphophallus konjac. Next base: position 75,937 of record JAHNEJ010002647.1, read on the forward strand.
AGATTAAAACAAAATATTTATTACGTTCTCATATTTTTCACATATTTTTATAATCCTCGTGTCAAAATACTTCTATTCTCACTCATCTTAAATGCAAGTTAAAATGAGGTTTGACTTGTCGATTTGCAAGAATTTTCTCTGATGTTGATCACGCGATGTCTCGGGGCAACGTTATGATAAAAGGACACCTTTTTATAAATACTTTTAATAAAAATTTTAATTTTATGAATCAAAATAAAATATTTTTTACATTCAAACGACAACAATTTTTTTTGACAAATCACTAGTAGTAATGGTTAGATACCAATTCTATAGTTATTAATTTATTAAGATTATTTTTACGATGATAATAAGTTTGATAGTGACTCTACTGATTAGAGTCTCTAACTTGAGGCACTCGGTGAGCGCAACTATCTCTTAGCCCACCAACCGTGCCAAATTCTTGATTACAAAAGAGAGGATCTCATCTATGTATATATTTCATTCTTAAATGTTTATTTTATTACTATTTTCACACTTTTACACCACATAGTTCATTCACACAAAAAACTAATGTGTCCCAAGTCTTTTTTTTTTTGGGTCACACATGTCACATCCATCAAAATAGAAACATCGAATCATCTTGTCATGTGTACGTGGGCCAAGCAAATGTAAGTTTATAAGATAACTTCACAAACCTATAAACTTTTTTTAGACAAAACATTTATAATTCCGAGCAATGGCAGGATATCCCCCCTCAATTAAGAAATTTTTTTTCCTCCCACACAACCATTGTGGGTTCGGAGTTTCCACGGTAAGAAGTAGGCTTTCCACGAGCCCCGCTATACATGAAGTGATAAAAACAGAGATAAGAACAGAGGAGAGAAACAAAGACCCGAGAAGAATGTTTTCCCTTTGTTCCCCTTGAACTTGGGGAGCTGTATATATTTATAATGGAGAGAAGATAAACATTAATTGGAGAGCATGGTTTGTTACAGCAGGGAACCAGGCACGTACCGGAGAAGGGGTGATAACCATTGGACTCTTTTGTTACAGACTCATTTGTTACAACAGAAACAAATACAAACTGATCATGAGGAGTCCAAGAGACGCTGGTCATTAGACCCGTAAACGGATCGAATACGGAGCGGATAGTGTGATATTTGAATTCGTATCCGATTAATAATCGAATTATCGGATTAATAATTAAATTATCCGTCGGATACTTTATTCGGATAATTATCAGATTAATACGAATTCGAATTCAGTTCGAATTTTAAACGGATAATTGATAGACCTACTTACAGGTGAACCGTGTGAGAGCGTTGTTTGTTATTTTCTTAAAAAAAAAGAAAGAATAAAAATTATTTTTATTTTGGGAGATGTTATCAAAAGATTAGACTTCATCCTAAAAAATAGGAGATAACTTACCAAATAGGTGTAAGTGGATTTCTTATTTTTAAATTATATTTTGAGACAAAAAAAGATAAAAATGAGTAATCAAACAATATATTAAGATTTAAGTTATTTATATATAGAATATGGGTATCCTTAAATTTTTATCGAAGAGTTTGTATCCGGTCGGATAATATCCGACACGGATATCTCAATATCCGAATTCGTATCTGATTAATAATTGGATGTCTGATATTTGATTAAATTAGCCGTCGGATATTTTATTCGGATAATTATCCGATTAAACGAATACGAATTCGAATTCGATTCGAATTTTAAACGAATAATTGTTCAGGCATGCTGGTCATGCTTGGAAGTTGGTGCCGTTGCTGCTGGCGTGTGCGTGGATATACATGGAGAAGATTCCTCAATACACCCCCGCAAGCGCAACGGGGATTCTTCCACGTTAAGCTTGGAACGAAGATAGCAAAAATAATGCCGAGACAAGGGCTCGGTGAAAACGTGGGCGAGATGATCTTTTGTGGACACGTAGGACACCTTCAAAGCATTGGCAGCCACCTGTTCACGTGCAAAATGATAGTTGATTTAGATGTGTTTAGTGCGGGCATGGAAACGAGATTTCCCGTCAAGTATGTGGCATTGATGTTATCAGACCATAACACGGGAGCGGAAGCTAGTCGTGTGCCGATTTTTGCGAGAAGAGATTGAAGCCAAATAACTTCAGCAGTGGCGTGGGCAACAGCCTTGTACTCTTCTTCAGTGCTGGAACGGTCCACCGTATTTTGCTTCTTGATGCTCCATGAGATAACATTGTGACCTAGGAAGATTGCATATCAACTAGTGGAACGACGATCTTGTGGACACCCAGCCTAATCCGCGTCACTAAGGGGCATGAAGATGCAGAGGTGAGCACTGACGAAGAAGTAGCCCATAAGCAAGAGTACCTTTCAAATAACAAAGGATACATTTTACAGCCGTCCATTGAACTTCTGTTGGAGCACACATACATTGGCAGACTTTGTTGACAGTAAAGATGACATCTGGACGTGTAAGAGTGACATATTGGAGAGCTCCTACGATGCTGTAGAGCGTGGATGGATCATCTAATGGAGAAGAGGATGTCAGCACATCACAGTTCAAAGCCATAGGTGTTGCGATGGGTTTGGAGCCCTCCATCTTGGCACGACAAGGATTGAAACTCACCACCCCAGTCGGAATGAAATGTTTTGATGCGGTAGCCAAGAAGGTGTTCAACATGACATTGGAAGCATACAAATATGTCAATCGCATCAGATTTACGGTGCATAGGGTAGAGCCAAACAAATTTACTAAAGTCGTCAAGGAAAGTTACATAATAGTGGCAACTAGACATAGAAGGAATTGGTGTTGGCCCCTAGACGTCAGAGAAGACTAACTCTAGGGGAGCACTTGACACAGATGGGGAAGAAGGAAGGTGTTGCCGATGACTCTTGGCTTGGTGGCAGGCTGAACAAAGAAAATTATGGGACTCTCTTCTAACAGGAAGCTCATACTTAGAGATAACTGAAGACACCATGCGCACCACGGGATGACCAAGTCGGGCATGCTAGAGAGAAGGCGAAGCTCTGTGACTGGCATACACACAAGATGAAGGCACGCTATTTGCAGGAGTTAACTGGTGGAGACAAACATGGAGCTGCCCTCTTAACGGGACCCTCCCGGAAGTGCGATCCTTTACAAAAAAAAAAAATGAATGGGTGAAACTCAAATATGGCATCATCATCTTTAGTTAATTGATGCACAGATAAAAGATTTCGAGTAATCGATGGAACATGAAGAATATTGTTCAAGCGAAGCAGTCGAGAAGAAGAGGATGGGAAAATAGCGGTGCCTGTGTGGGAGATGCTTAAACCTGTGCCATTGCCCACGCTCACATGATCAGATCCAACATACAAAGCCGGGTTGGATAATTGTTGGTGGTCAGGGGTGATGTGGTAAGTTGCACTGGAGTCTGGATACCACGCGACAACAGTGGGGGTGATAACATCAGTAGCATGGTGTATTCCGGACAAATTCTGGCTGACATATATAGGCAGCCAGAGGAGATGATGGAATTAAAGGGGAAATATGCTAGTCCAGAGATGAATGAACCAATTATCAAACTAATCAACTGCAATAGCAAAAGAGAAAATTGAGTTTAGAATCACCTGATTGGGAGAGAAATGTGTTTGAAACGGAAGACGCCCCCGACTCGTAGCACAGGGTTCATCGGCATTCCGTCCCCGAGATATGACTCAACCCTGCGATTCCGCCGGCTTCTCCAGGTGCAAGGCTAGAGTAGCCCCGAATCTGATCACTTGTTGATGAAGAACTGCCCAGAGCAAAAGAAATGGTTGCAGAAGAAGAAGAAGCCAGAGAGAACAGAGAATTCGCTTCGCAGAATTTCAGAGAGCACAGAGTACAGTTCGCAGTAGAGTTTTTCTGTGTCTCAGAAACTCATAACTGAGCCCCTTATATAGAAGTCTCGGGCGGTTGGGAAGGAAGCAACCTTTGGAAGCGGTGCGGCCCAGCCCAGACCAGCACAGCACAGCTCGGCTCGGCACAAACAAACAAAGAAACAAATATATTATTTACTTATATTCGATCAAACTATTTAATCTGAAACGCAATTCGAGCCCACATCTTATGCCCCTTGGGTCCCGACCTAAGGGTGAGCTCTCCAATACATAAAGCCAAGGAAGTCTTTTTAACTTCCAATACGGGACAAAACATTAATGAAGGAATTTGAATCAACACAATGGCCTTATTTCCAACATTCCCCCACTTGATTCAAAATTTAAAATTAACGAAGTAAACAAAATAAAATAAAGTTCTGGGTAGAACTACTATGTCATGGGTGAAGGTGTCTTCCGGACTTGAACCATCACTTAGTGATATATATTAAGTCATCATCTGAAAGAGACTGTAGTAGACTAGGCCTTGAACTAAGCCCTTTTACTCAGACTGTTACTTAATTCACAACAAAGTATATCAATGATCAGATTCTTTATATGGTAGTGCTATAGGCCATCCACTGATATCTCGTCTCATGAGTGCTCAAGAGAATACCCAATTCCCATAGATCGTGGCCCCACGATCACACTCACGTAGGTGGGTCTCTAATGGTACCTGCCAAGGTCTATCCCTGCCTTATAAGGCCTTGATCTCATTAAGAGCATAGCTCATCCTGGTTCTATTACAGTAGACCACTAATCATCATTCACGGGGATAGGTATACAAAGAAAGTAGGGCTCTCCAATTACCCAATAGCTCGTATTCCACATTGAACATATTTCATGGGATCTTCAATCACATAGGTTGGGTATCTGTTATGGTAACTGACTGTGGGATTTCAACCCCATCCCCCTCGACGAATCAAGTACTAGCCTCCTTGTTAGACCTTTTGTGAAAGGATCTGCTAGATTATCTAATGATTTTATGAATTCCAGTGAGATCACACCTTGTGATATTTTCTCTCTCAGAGAGTTCCATCTAATACTCAGATGTCTCTTTTTTCATTAATTGTAGTTTATTTTACTTTATCTATCACAGAACAACTATCACAATGCATAGAAATTACATGTAAAAGTTTACATATAACTTGAATATCAGACAAAAGATTCTTAAGTCACTCAGCTTCAGCACATACAATATCTAAAGTAATTAATTCAGCTTCCATAGTAGATCTAGCAATTATAGTTTATTTTGCATATTTTCATGCCACAGTTGCCTCTCCAAGGGTGAACACATATTCACTTGTAGAAATACTATCAGAAGAGTTAGTGATCCAATTTGCATCACAATACCCTTTTAGGACAACAGGGAAGCTTGAAAAAGTTAATGCTAGATCCATTGTTCCTTTAAGATATTTAAAGATTCTTTCTCAAGCAGACCAATGTTCTTGACTAGGGTTACTAGTGAATCTGCTTAGTACCCCCACAACATAAGCCAAGTCAGGTCTAGTGCTATTTGTTATATACATGAGACTACCTATGATTTGTGCATATTTTTCTTGAGAAACGTGATTATTTAAATTTTTAGTTAAATTTGTACCAGGAGTAAAGGGTGTAGAAATAGGATTACAATCTAAATAATTGAACTTTTCTAAAATTTTATGCACATAATGTGATTGAGACATAGAGATGCCATTAAATGTTTTAATGAGTTTAATTCCTTATATTACATCAGCAGGACCTAAATCTTTCATGTCAAATTGAGAAGATAAAAATGACTTTGTTTCATTAATAATGTCATGTTGGTTCCAAGTATCAAAATATCATCAACATAAAGACATAATATCACACAAGAAGAACCAACAACTTTGCTGTAAACACATTTATCAGAATCATTTATAATAAAACTGTTTTCTAAAATAACCTTGTTGAAAGTTTCATTCTAGGATTTTTTACATAAATACCCTCTTAAATATTGGTTATGCCAAATATACCCTTCATATAGTCATATTATCAAAAATATCCTCTAAATACTGTAAATGATTGCAGCTATACCCTTCCTGTCACTGCCGTGATGTTGACTCGAGTTTAACTATGGTTACGGTATTAAATGACTAATCTACCCTTCGGTTTACCACCCCCGCCCATGCGATGTGGTTTCCCCCTTCGCAAACCTTTCACCAGCCTCACCCACGACCTCACGGCCCCATCGGGATCGTCTGCCATCTCCGACCTGCAACGGCCTTCACGCACCGGAAGGTTCTCCCGCTCCATCTCCGACCGACCTGCAACGGCCTTCACGCGACGGAAGGGTTCTCACGCAACGGAAGGGTTCTTCTGCTCCACTGGGTAAGTCTCCCATACTCTCTCTGAACCCTCACGGCCCCATCGGTCCCCCTCTTCGTATGGTCTTCCTCTCCTCTATCTCTGTCCCTCGACATGTAAAAAACCCTATTGTTTATCTCTTGACTGTGGATGCCATCTTCTTCTATTTCCTGGTCGACGGTTAGTTAATGCGTCCGGTAGGAACATATGCTGATGAGGATGATAATATTAGGGTTTAGGGTTTGCATTATTTATTGTCTTCGTTTGAGATTGGGCATTTTTGCGTATTTGCAGCTTCAGAACGAGACATAGCAAGTGAATGCGTAAACTCTACCCTACAGAAAATAAACTTGCTGGGGTGAAGGTGATTGTGGCATGATTCCTTTGTTTGTGTATAGTTGATTTGATTTATTTATTTGGAGTAACGTTTAGTACGGTCTTCTATATGTGTAGGGGGTATTCCTATCTAGACAGCAGTGAATCAAGGTGGCCGTGCTTGTGGTCTATACCTATTAATTGAGGTTTGAATTGTATTTTTTACTAATTGTACAAGACCTATTTACTAAGACTGTTTGCACTTACTTATGTGTTATATACAAACTTATCATCCCCTTTATTTTGCTTTTGTATTCTATCTTATTTTAAGCATCGAAAGCACAGTTATGGCAGACACATTTACATTGAAACTTCACTATGGAGGGCATTTTAAGACTACCGAGGAAGAAGGAAGAATGATCCCCATAGGTTTTAGACAGAAAGCCTACTCCTTTGAAAGAGATTATGCTCATTTGAGGGAGCTAAGAGTGTTAGCTCCTCAAGTCACCAAATGGGGCCATGAACAGACGATTGATTTCTATGTTTTAGTACCGAAGTCGAGTCCTAAGAAATATGTGAGAATTAGTTCAGATGAGGATGTGATTTCTCTTTTTGATAAGTATAGCCATGATTTGTGCATTGTGCTTTATGTTGCCACCCAATATATTGGAGTGCCTTTAGCTTCTTCTGATCCAAAAATGAAGACAGTAACATCTGTGACTAGAAGAAAGTCTAATGCAAAAAATGCAATGCCTTCAGAAGATGATCCAGACTGGAATCCATTAGGAGATGACAGTGAGTATGTTGAGGTTGAGCCTCCAGGCAATAATGAGGCAGAGACTCTATTTAGGGAGGGTGATATATCTGATGATGAGGTTTATACTGATGACAGTCGTGATAGTTGCTTCTCCTCAGACTCTGAGTGTGATATAGAGGTGGAGGAAGGGGACAGTGAGGGTACCCCTATTGTCCGAAACATTCATGATCCGGATATGTCTTTAGGAAGTAGATTTGACAATATTAATACATTCAGATTAGCACTTGCCCAGCATGCAATCAAAAATGAATTTGCAGTCCAGTACAGTAAATCAGAACCAACTAGGGTCACAGTAGTTTGTGCTGAGAAGAGATGCAAGTGGAGAATGCATGCTTCTCGTTTACCTGATGGCCATACATTTCAGATAAAGAACCTTCAATCTGAACACACTTGTACGGGGGCAAATAAGGCTGGGAATCATATGGCCACTCAGAAGTGGGTGGCAAGTACATGCATTGGGTGGCTTAGGACTGAAGGAGATGTTACAGTGAAAGAAATTTCAAGAAGGTTGAATGCTCAATACCATGTGGACATTCCTTACCACCAGGTTTATAGAGGCAAGCAAATGGCATTAGAGCAAATCCATGGTTCTTGGGAAGCAATGTATGGCAGAGTACCTGACCTACAACATGAACTAGTGTTAAAGAACCCTGACAGTGTGGTCAAATATCAGACAAATGACAAAGACAGATTTTTCAGGATGTTTATATGTTTAAAGGCTTGTATTGAGGGTTTTAAGTTGGGATGCAGGCACCTAATTGGCTTGGATGGCTGTCACTTGAAAGGTATCTTTAGAGGTACCTTACTAGCTGCCACCTCGTTTGATGGGAACAATGAATTTTTCCACTAGCCATAGCAATAGTGGAAGGAGAAAATGCAGATAGCTGGACATGGTTTTTGGATGCTCTGAAGCAGGCCATTGGTATGCCTAGTGATTTGTCTTTCATGTCTGACAGACAAAAGGGGTTAGAAGAAGGGCTCCCGCTTGTTTTCCCAGGTGTTGAGCATAGGGTCTGTGTTAGACATCTGTATAAGAATTTCAAGAAGTCATTTCCAGGTGAATTCATGAAGAGACTGCTGTGGAATGCTGCAAGATCATATACTGAAGTTGATTTCTTGGACTGGATGATGCAAATAAAAGAAAATTCTCCCCAGGCACATGCTTATTTGACATCAGCGTCTACGAGGGGAGTCGTATGGAGTAGGTCACAGTTCCATCCACTTGCTAAATGCCATCATATAACAAACAATTTAAGTGAATCATTCAATGCCTACATCTCAGATGCACGTTGGAGACCTATATTGGACTGCATAGATGTTATCCGTTCCAAAATGATGAAGACCATGCACATTAGGAGGTCAAGGGCTGAAAAATGGACCGATGTCTTGGTGCCAAGGGCCAGGAAGTATATATCTGTCATGTCAAGAAAATTGGGTGGATTTTTAGTGGAGACAGGATTTAACGAGACTGCTCAGGTGACAGGTCCAGAAACACGTGAAGTTGTAGACTTGAACCAGAAAAGTTGTACCTATATGACTTGGCAGAGAACAGGTCTCCTATGCATACATGCATGTGCATTCTTAGCAAGCAGAAGGGGTATTAAATGGGAGGATTATATTGATAGATGATACACAGTCGTAGCTTATAAATCCACCTATGCTTTGGGCATCAGTCCTATGCCTGACAAGACACAATGGATTAAACTTGGAATAAAAGTTCTGCCCGCCATTGTGAGAAGGCCACCGGGAAGACCTAAAAAGAAGAGAATCAGAGACCCAGATGAAGCCAAAAAAATTACAAAGGCCCATAAGTGCAAAAGGTGTGGTCAATTTGGACATCATGCAAAGACATGTAAGAATCCAGTCTCAACATTGGGTCAAACTTCTACTCCACAAGCAAGGTAATAATATATGGCACACTTTTGTATATGAAAGTAATTTAATTAGCACTCATACATAATTATGTCATGCAGGAGGCCTCCTGATAGGCCTAGAAAGCAAATGGGTCCTAACCAAACATCAAGTCAAACACAGGGTCAGGTAGTCTTTTTACATGACCATTTCATCATTGTAAATGATCCATTTAAATTCCTTGTTACTATAAAATGTAATCCTTATATTTGTGCATTGTGTTCACAGGGGAGCTTGAAAGGGCAAGCTAATGTGGAAGGGAGAACTAGTATTGCAGAAGAAGGCCTCCACTCAACCAATCAAATTAATTCCAGTGCTGCAGGTGGATCTAGTGCAATTCCCTCCCAGACATCTTCCTCAAGTTCTATCCTAGTGCAGAGTAGGGCTCCTACAGTTCTTGCTCGGGGTCGTGGCCGGGTGGTGAATTCTAGGTTCAGAAATGTGTAGGGTTGGGTTGAAGTTGGCATGTGTCCTTTTATGACTGTCTTTAAAAATTTGGCTGTTTAATGTGGAAGTTGGCATGTTTGCTGTGACAATGACACTATTTGCTTTAGAGAACTTGTGTCCCGTGGTGGTAATTGTCCTTTTGTAACTTTAAACTTGTGTCTTGTGAGTTTAATATATGAAGTTGTCATCTTGCTGTGACAAGGACACTTTTGCTGTGAAATGTGGCTTTCTGTGATATTTGTGAATGGTTCTGTGAACAGGTTCTGTGATTAATTGTATTATGTGAACATGTTCTGTGATTAATTGCATTATGTGAACAACTTCTGTAAATGGTTTGTGAGTTTATATGTGAATGATTGTCTTGTAGGTTCTGTGAAAAGTATTATGTGAACAGGTTCTATGAACAGGTCTGTGAACCTGCTTCTGTGATTAATTTGGGAATATGTTATGTGAGTTTATATATAAATGGTTTGAGTGTTTATATGAATTGGTGATTTGATTAAGAAAGATTTATTGCTAATATCAGACAACAACCACCTTGCTCAGATTGTGAGAGTGCCAACTGTTAGAGTGTGGAGTCAGAACTCTTCATCGTGCGCCTTTGCACGGGATCACACTCTGCCTCTGGGGAGCATTCTCAGCGTCAAGGGAGCAATCGCTACTTCAGGAGAGCATGTAGTCATGTCTTTGTGCGTTCTCGCACGGGAGCATATGAAGTCTCAGGGGAGCATCTATGGCCTCTGGACAGCATCACTGGCGTCAGGGAAGTATGCATTGCGGGTTCAAGGCAAGTCGATATCACTTGCAATGCGTCGACCTTGCCTTGGCAATGCGTCGACCTTGTCTTGGCAATGCATTGATCTGACTGGTGGTAGGGGAGCATTAGCAGTCGCTGGAGGGCATACTCGGTCTCAGGAGGGCATCCTTGGAGACAGGCGAGCATCCACTCAGAATGTCAATTAGATACGAAAATACACTAAAAGCCCTTCCATCAGTGTCACATTACATATTAGACATTCTGCCATAACGGGCAATACACTAAATGTCCAGTCCAACCAACTATTTTGACATTTAGACAATTTCATTAAACCATTACAAACAGTGACACATAATCCCATCCTAATCTTTTTACCCATTACAAACAGTGACACCTCTAATTCACTTGTTATAGGTCCATTTACCAAATGTAGTGAAAGACAAAGTACAGAATGCCCAGCCCCAGTAAGGGCGTTACTATCTTCTTAAATCCCATTTTCAATCGTAAGTCATTCCCTCTTCCACTAGCATCGGTTGTCATGTCTATCTTGGCTTGTATTATGTCAATTTTTCTCTCTAGCATAGTCTGTTAGAGTGTGGAGTCAGAACTCTTCATCGTGCGCCTCTGCACGGGATCACACCCTGCCTCTGGGGAGCATTCTCAGCGTCAAGGGAGCAATCGCTACTTCAGGAGAGCATGTAGTCATGTCTTTGTGCGTTCTCGCACGGTAGCATATGAAGTCTTAGGGGAGCATCTATGGCCTCTGGACAGCATCACCAGCGTCAGGGGAGCATGGGGAGCACATGCTGTCTCTGGGGAGCAATCGCTGCTCCAGGGGAGCATCTTCAATGTCAGGGGAGCATGTATTGCGGGCTCAAGGCATTTTCGATGTCACTTGGAGTGCGTCGACCTTGTCTTGGCAATGCGTCGACCCTGTCTTGGCAATGCATTGATCTGACTGGTGGTAGGGGAGCATTAGCAGTCGCTGGAGGGCATACTCGGTCTCAGGAGGGCATCCTTGGAGACAGGCGAGCATGCACGTCTAATGTACCCCGGAAGAGGATTTCTGCTCATCAGGGGTATTATTGTCCTTAATACCATGACTAATGACGCCCTAATCTCTTAGTATAAAAGGATGGGCTCTCTCCTTGTATTGTAACTTGGTGGGTGATGAATAGTGGATTCCTGCTACGGCCGTGGACGTAGGAAGGCATCTTGCCTCCGAACCACGTAAAAATCCCTGTGTTCTTGTGTGATTCTTCTTCTTCTATTCTTTCCTTATTTTTCTGTTCTGATCTCGTGTGTGGATCGTGAGAAAGAGGGTTGCCGTCTGGTTTGTTTTCTCTTCCAACATAGTCAACTTCTTCTCGATCGATGATTCCATAGAAATTATTTGATGCTTCAAGTCCACGGTATTATGATGCACATCATCAACCCAAACAAAAAAGCCACAACAATCGTCCTTCTGTAAACATATATATATATGATCTCTCAGTTAGAAATTCATGAAAGATATGTAAGAAATTACGTCGAATACGTTGTGCACTTCTTACCTTCCACCTTGCGCATCGATAAAATCTTCTACCTCTGCTTGTTTCTTGAGACGAAATGTATATCCTACATCTTTTCCTGCAATAGCATTGTGGAACTTCATAACACTCCGATGTATTTAATGAACGTCTAATACTAGATTGTCCGGTGGTCGTATCACTCATTTTCTTTGTCCGCCGCTGAAATCTACCGGACAGTGATCGTGGGTTAACCTTGCCGTCAGCCTGCACCTCAGGGCCAGCGCACACTGGCTGCTCAGCCCCAGACGGTCCCGAGATATGTCGCCGGATTTCTTAAGGTGGAAGGCGCCGTGAGATGGGGAGACTTCTTCGACAGAGGGTGTGCCGCCCTAATAGAGGGTGTACCAAGGTGAGATGGGGATGTTTCTTCGAAGCGTCGGCGCAATCGGGTTTGAGATGTGTCACTGTGACGTTGAGGGGGGGGGGGGGTGAGATGAGGAAGCTTACACAGAGGGTGTGTCACCGTGACGTTAAGGGGGGGGTGAGATGGGGAGGCTTCCACAGAGCGTGTGTTACCGTGGGCATGAGTTGGGCAGGCTTCTTCGACGGCGTCTTTCGAGTCGATTCCGGGGTGTGTCGTCGTGGGTTCGAGCCCAGCCAATCCGCCGCCTGTGATGGGGACCCTGTCAGTCGGCCGCCTGAGATGGGGAGGCTATCGTTCGCATTGTGAAGATGTCGGGAGGTGAAAGAAGACCATTCCGTATCTTTAACGGAAGTTAAACGCGGGGTATTTTAGGTATTTTAGAGGATTTAACGATGTTCGTTATATATCTCTAACGGAAAAGAACTACGAGGTATAACCGTAATCATTTACATTATTTAGAGGATATTTTTGATAATATGACTATATGAAGGGTATATTTGGCATAACCAATATTTAAGAGGGTATTTATGTAAAAATCCCTTCATTCTATTGTTTAGGTGCTTGTTTCAAACCATATAAGGATTTAATTAATTTACAAACTTTATTCTCCTGTCCACACACCACAAAACCTTCTGACTGATCTATATAGATCTCCTCTTCTAAATCTCCATTAAGGAAAGCAGTTTTAACGTCCATTTGATGGACCTCGAGACTATATATGGCAACCAAGGTAATTAGCACACGTATGATGGCAAATCTAGAAACAAGAGAGTATGTGTCAAAATAGTCAATGCCTTTCTTTTGTGTGTAACCTTTTGCTACTAATCTTACCTTAAATTTATCGACAGAACCATCTGGTTTAAGTTTCCTTTTAAAGATCTATTTACATCCAATTGGTTTACACTCAGGAGATAAATCACATAAAATTCATATATGATTATTCATGATTGAATCCATTTCACTATTAATGGCTTCTTTCCAAAAGCTTGAATCAACAAAAGCCATTGCATCTTGAAAGGTCCGAGGATCATCCTCAGCCAAATAAATTAAGAAATCATCACCAAAGTTCTTTTCTTTTCTTACTCTTTTAGGTCTTTCTACAACAAGTTCAGGTTCTATAATAGAAGTGTCATGTTGAGAGAGATTGTGAGATGGTGTTCTTTCTTCAATATGTCTTGTGACATTATTTTTCATGGAAAAAATATTTTCATAATAAACAACATCAGATGCTCTTATTTGAATAATAGTGTTGACACTTATTTCACTAATATCACATTTTATAACAAAGAACTTGTTAGCAGCACTATTTTTAGCATATCCAATAAATATGGCATCTATAGTTTTAGGACCTATTTTTCTCTTCTTATTTTCAGGGATCTTAACTTTTGTCAAATAGCCCCAAACTTTTAGATTATTTAAGTTGGGTTTTCTTTTACACCATAGTTCATAGGGTGTAGTTTTAAAATTTTTATGAGGTATCATGTTTAAAATATAACATGCAGTTAATAAAGCTTCCCCCCACATATTGTTGGGTAAATCAAAATAATTTAACATTGAATTTACTGCATCTAATAATATTCTATTTTTTCTTTCAACAATACTATTAGATTGAGCAGAATAAGGGGCAGTTGTTTCATGTATGATACCACTTTCATCACAAAATTGAGCAAAGTCATTAGAAGTATATTCTCCTCCTCTGTCAGACCTAACCCTTTTGATAGTTTTCCTTATTTGATTTTCTGCTAAGTTTTTATAGATTTTAAAATTTTCTAAGGCTTCATCTTTGGATCTTAAGAGATATATATAGCAAAATGTATAGTGATCATCTATAAAGGTTATAAAATATCTCTTGCCATTTCTAGTTAATACACCATTTGAATCACATATATCAGTATGAATTAAATATAAAGATCACTGCTCCTTTCAACAGATTTAAAGGGATGTCTAGGGAGTTTTGCTTCAACACATGTTTCACATCTAGACTTATCATTTATATTCGTTCTTGGAATTAGATTTAAGTCCATCATTCTTCTTATAGTCTTATGATTCACATGGCATAGTCTAGAGTGTGCCATAAATCACTAGATTCCGTATTGATGACAGAAGTTGAGGAATAAGAACAAAGGTTGATATTATTGATAACATTGGGACAAAGCACATTTACAAAACCCTTTCCAATAAAATTTCCAAATTTGGTAATTACAACTTTTCCCGACTCAAATACTAACTAATAATTATTCCTATTCAACAAGAATTCACTAATTAGGTTCCTCTGAATTGTAGGCATGTGTTGGACTCCTTGGAGAGATAGGACCTTCCCTGAAGTTAACTTCAAATCGACTCGTCCTTCCCCCACAACTCGAGCAGCACTCGAGTTCCCCAAAGTCACGCTCTTGTTGGTGGCCTGATAGGTGGCAAAAGCATGCCGATCAAAGCAAACATGAGTGTTAGCACCCGCATCTATCCACCAATCATTGGAGAAATTAATTAAATTTATTTCAGGAAATAATGTTACAAACCCATTGGAAGACTTAGAAGAAGAAGCTCCAGAGGTTATCATGTTGACTTGAGGATTTGGAGTTTGGTTGTGATCATGGCGTTGGAACCTGGGACGAGGTCTGCTATTATCGTTTCTACCATAGCAATTCTTGGCAAAATACCCTAGTTTTTCACACACGTAGTAACACTTTTGATTAGATTGATTCTTGAAAATTTTTCCTTTAGCCTTATAGTTTTGATTCCTTTGATAATTGATCTTCTTTTGGTTATGGAATCTAGGATTATGATTTTAGAACCCAGGATTATTACCATTTGTATTTCGGTTGATATTTTCAGTCAGGTTGACATTGGAAGAGTTTTTAGATTCAATAAGTTTTCTTTGTTCTTCCTCAATTTGAATGGAACATTGAAGTTTATCCAGTGAGATCTTCTTAGAATGTTAATGTTGAAGGGATCTAGCAAAATTATGCCAAGAAGGTGGGAGTTTATCTATCAAGCATGACACTATTAAATTTGCATCCATATTTTGACCCCTTGTTTTTATTTCACATACAATATTGAGAAATTCATGAGTTTGTGAAACTACATACATAGTAAAATGCAAAAACTTAGATGCAATAAACGTTCAATTACTGCATCTTCTTTATCATATTTATTTTCTAATACTTTCCATAATTCACGTGTTGTAGGAATGGAACAATAAATGTCATACAATGTATCATGCAAGTTACTAAGAATTTGACCATGGCATAAATAGTCCATTTCATTAGGGGTGTATGCAGGTTTGACAGAAACAGATCCGACTACAAAATATGTAGGAGTGGATGACTCATGAGTGTGGGCTGTATCAGAAGAAGATGGCACATCTTTTGATTCGTTTATAGCAGAGAAAAGACCAAGAGAACAAATTAATAAATTATATTTGATCAAACCATTTAATCCGAAACACAATTCAAGCCTACATATTATGCCCCTTGGGTTGGTCCAAGGGTGAGCTCTCCAATATATAAAGTCAAGGAAGTCTTTTAAACTTTCAATACGAGACAAAACATTAATGAAGGAATTTGAATCAACACAATGGCCTCATTTCCAACTGGAGATGCCGGAGCTTTACGCACACCTCCAGTGTAGTTGTGGTTGAACCGTTCTAAACATTCATCAACATATGCCCATTGAGGCGATAGATCTGACAATGAGGTGTGCGGTGGAGCCATAGGCGACCACATCCAAGCATGGCCTTGGCTATTGTGAGGCGCCGTGGAAGAATTAGGACCCAGTGGCAGCAGTGGATGCGAATGATAATGCGAAGAGCTACCACCTCGAACAACCTGATGAGCAGATGAGAACAACAAGTCTAAAGAGAGTTGGGCTTGGTGCTGGAGCCAACCCTCATGGGCAAGAAGTAAAGCATGGATATCCTCAATGTTGAACTCATCTAGACTGGTGGTGATAGTGGGAACAAAAGCATCAAAAGCTGGTCCCAAGCCGGAAAGCACGTGCATAAGAATATCTGTGGCAGAAAGAGGTTGGTCGACAGCGACGAGGCTATCAACAATCTGTTTGATCTGTTGGATGTAGTCCATGACGCTAGAAGATCCCTTCTTGATTGTAAGGAGTTGAGTGCGGAGTTGGAGGATGTGTGCCGTCGAATGAGACTTAAACGCATGAGAAAGGGAGATCCAGATGGCTTGGGAAGTGTCAAGACCCACAACAAGAACATAAGATCATCATAGAGAGAGGCGATCAACCATGTTAGCACCTGCTGGCCACGTTTAACCCAAGCGAGATATGCCGGGTTGACAGAAGATGAGGAAGCAGCATCAATGTCAGCAGATTGAGTGGTTGTAGCGGCTGTCGCAGGGAGAAGCTTGGACGGGCAAGGATCAATGCCATTGACGAGCCCGAATGTTAGAATATTTGGGCATAGTACTGTATTGGTTAAATGAGCTGTGGTTCATGTGCTTATGACCCTGGGCCTGTATATCTCAACACCGCGATTTTGTGGATTCAACATGGTATCATAGCATGGTCTTGGTCCAACTCCATATATTTTTTATCTTCCCACCTCCACCCAATTAATGTCCACGGCCCATCTTGACCGTGAGGGAGAGTGTTGGAGTATTTAGACATAGTCCCCTGGACAATAGTCCCGTATTGGTTAAATGAGTTGTGGTTCATGTGCTTATGACCCTGGGCCTGTGTATCTCAACATTGTGATTTTGTGGATTCAACACCGAACAGATCACAACTGCATGCGAAGAAGAGGCACGCATTTCACCTTCGGTGAATGTAATTGTCCTTCTTAAGAGTCAGAAGAAGGAACATGTGGGAAGGTGAAGGATCAGATGTTATGGAGCTAGAATGCTCTGATACCATAATAAAAGTAGAGATAAGAATAGAGGAGAGAAACATAGACTTGAGAAGAATATTTTCCCTTTGATCGCCTTGAACCTGGGGAGCTGTATATCTTTATAATGGAGAGAAGATATACATTAATTGGAGAGCATGGTTTGTTACAGCAAAGAACCAGGCACATACTAGAGAAGGGGTGATAACCATTGGACTCATTTGTTACAGACTCATTAGTTACAACAGAAACAAATACAAATTGATCATGAGGAGTCTAAGAGGCGCTGGTCATGCTTGGAAGCTGGTGCCGTTGTTGTTGGCATGTGCGTGGATATACATGGGGAAGATTCCTCAATATGAAGAACAGTTGGGGATATGCTCTCACAGTTTATAACAAGACAAATATTACTCTAAATAAATTGTTCTTGTTACTGAAGGGAAGACAGAATCGACCCACACTAGGCATCAGCTTAAAGTTTCTAACCCGACGAATGGTTTTTTTTTGTCATACAGAGATAACAAGGAGGAGAATGGGGGGGACGAATGAGTTTGCAATGGTGCGTGTGAACTGATGAGATAGAAATGAAACAAAGGACCTCAAGCTTTATTATTGCTAGATCTAGGACATGTATCAATCAATCTCTATATATATGGCGATTAAAGATGTTGGATCTATATCGTTTCACACTGAGCTGACCACTTTGCACTTTTTGGGGTTTCTCTTTTGGAGCTTCTGGCCCAATCCCCATCGGTGTTGGCGTGTTGAGAGTGGGGTTCAACTTCCATCTCTCCTCCAATCCACCTATCCCTCCCCCCACCGTAAGTCCTTTGCCTTTTGGTTGTTGAGATTTGCTCCTCATTCGCTTAGGGCGCCTTTGACATCCGGTTGCGGTTAGCGTACTCGACCCCGGGGGGTCGAGCACGCTAACCGCCCCCGATTAGGGAGGTTGTGTGTGAGGGAGAGGTGAGGCCCACCGCTCTCTCTCTCATCTGCTCCCTACCTTAACCGGATGTCAAAGCGGACCTTATAGTCTGGTGTTTAGGAGGCCATCTTTGGGTCTCGATTTCTTATCGCGACGTCTATTGTATCATTTAGGAGATGCTGGTGGTACAGTCTCTTTCACAGAGCAGATCATTGATGAGACCAACATCAACTTTGGAAGCTCATTAATTTGGTGGTTGTTCATTCCCTCTTCCTTTGAAAGAGAGGCATTCGAGCTCTAACTACAACATACTTAGCTGTGGTTGGTTTTTCATCGAGAAATAAGCCCCAAACTTGTTAGTCAGGTGTATGCATTTCCTCCGCTATCTTTGTGCTATTTGAATGTTGGTGCTTCTTTACCAGCTCCTGTGGTTTTTCAGGTTATGAGGTTATCGCTGGTGATGATAAACCTTTAGTAATAGCATGACTAATATGATCAGAGTGAGAGGTGTACCTGTCAAGCAGAAGTGATGGATTCACGTGTCCTCACGGAGGTGGAGAAGTAGGCTCCAAAGATTATCCTTTAAAATCCACGCGTCAAGATCTAGGGACGATGGTGACATACCCTAGAAGATGTAGCCGAGATGACTGTGTGAAGACGGCTCTTCCACAAACAATGAGTGCAGTGACTCCTCACTAAGGCGCTATCAACCTGTAAGCATAACGATTATACCACAGTAGGGCAACGCTCTCTCCTTCTTCTTCTCTGGCAATGGAGTAGAGAGGGAAGGAGGGAGGAGCGTAGAGAGGCGGGAAAGGGGCACAGGTTACCCGTGGTCTGCATGCCTTGGTCACGGTGCTCTCTCTCTCTCTCTCTCTCTCTCTCTCACTCACTCACTCTCTCCCTCTCAAGTGGAGCAGGGAGAGCAAGGAAAAGGGCAGCCTTCTCTTCCTTGGGACAAATACAAAGGGGGTTATAGCCTCTCTCTTTGGGCGCTACTTTCTCTAGGGCGCAGCTCTCCAAGGGGGCATCAAGCATACTCCCTCTTACCCCTATCACTCCAAGGGGCATCAATATCATTTATGATTATCAACCAATCTACACAACAGATAATGAGGAAACAAATGAAGTTACAAAAAAGAACAAATTTTGCCAGCTATGACATCTTGTCTAAGTACATTGGGAGTATACAAAATTACAAATCATCCAACCAACACAAGTCAAGTGAAATTTTTACTCTTGTTGGACAAACTAAAGTATGTTTACTTAATAAAGAGAGAAGGATTAGTGAACAACTCAAATCATCAATTCACAATTCATCAAATCAAATACCAAATTACCAATCTTTGTTCCTGACTCTTATTTCTTATCAGAGAATCGATTTCCTATTATGATGAATATCAAATCACCGTGATCTTGTACAAGTGTGTTCTTTTCAATAGTCAGCTAGTGAAACCACAATTCGATTGGGTAAAATGATCAAAAATATCTTTCATTTTACTGGGTGAATGAAAAATATGAACAAAAAGGGGGAGGGATTTCCACATCAAAGGTGAACTAAAACTTTTCAAAAGAAAAAAAACTAGAGAAGGCATGTCTAAAAAAAGTTACAAATAAACTACGCTTAGAGGTGAAATTGCAGATATATCATTCTTTGAAACATATTAATAGACATATCACTACTTTTGACAAAAACATGTAAATATGTTATCGCTGTAACCCCCAATTATCACCCATCAATCTAATCATGGTTACTCTAAAGTAGACATGGGAAAAGACAATAATATCCCTCACCCCACTAGAAATCCCCCCTCGCCCCCCTTACCACCCTCCTTCTACTAGAAACACCCCCCCACCTGCTATCCCACCGGTCTGCAACCCCCATTCCCTACCCACTACCACCACTTTCCCCCTCCCATGTCTCTCTGCAACCCCCCTACTCTTGTCGTCCCCCCTCCCCCTGCCACTGGTCTACAACCCCCCCTTCCCCTGCCGCCCCTTCCGTTGTAGTTCATTCATATTCGTGGGTCAGACATTGGTATAGGGTTGCATGAGGAGGACGAGGGCAACGGCCACCATGCTGGCAGCTAACTCAAGCACTCCACACCCATGCGAAGTGCAAGGAGCACCCCAAGGCCTATTCCATGCTGGACACTAGGGCTACACAATGCTATGTCTAAGTCCAAGAAGGAAGGCTTGTCCTCTTCACTTGACAGGGGAAGGCTGCCGCGTCTACCTCTTCATTTGGTAGGGAAGGGCTCCTAACGTGGCGGCGACATGGAAAATAGATCGACGGCACTCCGACGGCACGGATGGGACGTGATAGTTGCTGTCTCGCACAGCTCGGCCTCACACCGGGCGGTCTCTCACCGGGCGACACTCTAATCTCACAAAGAGAAAGGAGGGAAGGGGGAATTGCAAGAGGGGAAGGCTCTTACGTGGGTTGAAGTCTTCTTTCATATATCATACGTAACAACACCCTTGGCCCCCTTTATATATAGGGAAGGTCATAACATACATACCATTAGACTTTGCCTATTTGCATATATATCCTAGCCTAATAAAATAAAATCCAATAACCCACCTTTGACTTGTGGGTTTAATAAAAATAAAATACACATGTCTTTTGACCAACCTTGCCTAATAAAACAAAAGTAAATATACATCTAGTAATACATGTATTTTACACACATATATACTCAATACTCAAATACGTACACACAAGTAAAATACTCAGGATGCCGAGTCTTCGAGTGAGTTTCCGAGCCACAAGCTCGGTGTCGGGACAGTGCGACGTCGGCTCCGAGTAGTGGGTCCGGTAGTAGGCCCGGTGTCCTCACCAACCCTCCCGGGGTGGCTGGAACTCGACTCAGTCGAGTAAGGGGGGACACTACTGTCGTAGTGCTCCAGCAGATCTGGATCGATGTACTAGAGATCTCCCCGGTTGATCCAAGAATTATCAGAAGGTGGTCGGTCCCGCCAGCGGACAAGGTAGCGCTGGTACACCCGGCTCCGTGTAGTAGTCACCTGCTCATCCAGTATCCTCTCAATTTGCTCGCGCGGTGCTCTCGAGGCTGTGGAACGCACATGGGTGGGCTCACTCACAATGGGAGGAGAAGGCTCGAAAGGGTCACTAGGAATCGCTGTGGGTTCCTTGTAGGGCACTAGGTCTGCCACATTAAAGGTTGAGCTAATCCCATATTCGGGAGGTAAGTCCACAACATACGCATTAGAGCCAATCTTCCGCAGAATGGGGAAGGGACCATCACTACGGGCTTGTAACTTTTTAACGACTCCCGAGGGGAGTCGTTCTGGTCGAACCCATACCATAACCATGTCACCTTCTTGGAATTCATGGTGACGCCTATGCGAATCAGCCAAGCGTTTGTAAGTTTCATTACTGAGGTTTATTTGCTTGCTAATTGACTCATGCAGACTTTTGACATGCTGTGCAAATTCCTCAACTGACTTGGATATTCTAGACTCGAGGGGAAGAGGAATGTGATCCACAGGTTTCTTAAGTTTGTAGCCATACACGACCTCAAATGGACTCATACCTATGGACCTATTGAAAGAGCTATTATATGCAAATTCGACCCTGGACAAAAGAAGGTCCCAAGTGCCGGAGTGATCCCCTACAAGACACCTCAATAGATTCCCTAAACTCCTATTGACGACCTCGGTTTGCCCGTCAGTTTGGGGGTGATAGGCAGTGGAGAATTTCAGCTTAGTGTCAACTAGGTGCCAAAGTGTCTTCCAAAAGTAACTAGTGAACCGGACATCTCGGTCAGACACATGGTTTGGGGAAGACCATGCAGACGCACGACTTCATTGAAAAACAGGTGGGATACTCTAGATGCATCAGATGTTTTAGAACATGCAATGAAGTGGGCCATCTTAGAGAACCTATCAACTACCACGAAGATGGAGTCATGTTTGTGAGCAGTGCGTGGTAATCCACGGATAAAATCCATGCTCACATCAACCCATGGTCTGTCATGATGGGAATCAACTCCGAGCATGTACATTTTATTTTTGTATTTGTGTCCTTTTATTTATTTTTATATCCTAGGGGAAGTAGATTCGTAATTGTAAGGCTTTATGAGCCTATTTGTTCTTCCTTAGGATTATGTGGGTTTATGTGCAAAATGCCAGTAGGACCTGCTAGGGGGCCCCCACTCCTTCCCCATTGGTCCACCTCATCCATGTGGGGCTGGTCAAAAGTCAAGGTGGCATCTAGAAGGTTTGACACGTCAATTGGACACATGGGGAGACAAGTGGTTTAAAATGTCAAGGGTAGGCCACCTACCACCCCCACCTAGTCAAAGGGGCGCCCCCCCTATTTTGTTCCATTTTTAATTTTTGTAAAAAGGCCATTAGAACTAATTAGTTCTATACCTGAGATCTGAGGGCATTTTGAGTCATTTTTCCCTTTATTATATATAGCATGTATTTTCCATTTGAATGAATTAATGAGAAGAAAATTATGTATTGTGCCAAGGAGCCTGGTGCGCCCCACCTCTCTCTCCTCTTAGTTCCTCCTTCTTCCTCTGTATTTCAGGGTTGAGAACCCCTTCTACCTGAGCCCATCCATCTCTGATTTCATCTCTGGTGCCGCCGCCGCCGTTCGTGCCGCCATCGAGCTGCCGCGAAGTCACTTCCGAAGTGCTGTCCAAGGTTCTGTTCTGCTAGATAGAGGTTCACTCCGGGATTTTTAACTCCAAACTCCGACCTCATATGGAGTTGATATTTTCAGGGTTGGTTTCTATCTTGATCCCCAACCCCCAGTAAAAAAATAACGTCCTTTAGACTTCATTTTACATTTTTCCATTTTCGTGTCTTTCTATCTTCCAAATCTGTCCCTTTTCAGATCTGTGTAGCAGAAGCTTAGTTTTTCCCCCTTTCGACCCACTTTTTGATTTTTTTTGGAACCCCCAAATTTATTATAGGTTCTATCCATCATCCCCACCCTCCACAAAGTTTCGTCGAATTTATAAAGCCCTCTACCCATTTTTAGAAATTGTGTCTTTTCCCCAAATTCAGTTCTATCTCTGCTGTCCAGATCCGACCCTGAGTCAGTATAAAATCCACAAAAAATCGAAATCTCCACCAAACCTTTCATAAGATATATCGCCGTTTTCCTCTCTTCGGCCTCTACAACTTTTATGAAGGGCTCAAAGGCTTAATCGAAGGTCTACATCGCTGTCAATGACAACTCTCAGGAAAACTCAAATCTGCCCTGAGTTTTCAGATCCTATGAGCCAGCAGCTTGAAAATTCGATAAAGGCCATCAACGGGAAATTCAAATTTCTTTCTATGACCATAGATCGAAGGATTTCAAGTCAGCTTTCCATCGGTACCTCTTGTGCGTTGATCCGACGTCGGGAGTGACCGCAACAGCAGATTTCGTCAGGACGCACGGGTCTGAAACATAATTCAGATTCGTGGGCAGCAACTCCGACGAGTGAAGATCGGAGCCGCCCGGCCTCCGACCGGCGAACCAGCGTACCGCCGTCCCAGGGAGCGCTCCTCCAGGCTTCCCCACCACAGTGGTGTCACCCCGGTCCCACGCGGCCCCACTGACCAGCACGTGGGCCCAAGATTGCGCGTACGCGTGTAGCCGAAGCAACACAAGAAGCCACCCGTCAACCCGAAACCGCTACTCCCGGGTCCCGCTATGTCACCCTTCACCTCCATGTGTGGAGTGGGCAGTGAAATTACCTTGCTGTAATTATTGTGTAGTAATTGTTCCGGGAGTACGAGTTCGGCCGGGGTCGTCTTCCCCACGCCGAGAGCATGGAGGTATCGTGTTTGCTCCTTACTCGGTATTTTCTTTATTTTGTATATATTTCTTTATGCCGCTGCTAGAGAGCATGCTAGGATCATAGCTCGCTATACTTTTTATATCACCGCTACTGCGAGAGAGAGCGAGAGCGTCCCGTCACCCGATCCGGGCACGAATTTGTGAGTGACCACCCTAGCTCTTTGTCGATTTCTCAACCGCGCACGTCTGACGCTTCCCTCGTTAGGGACGATCGCGAGCTTGCTTAGAGTCCGAGGATCGCATATCCATTTGGAGTCGAGTCGCGTGTCTGTCCCGCATCAGTTTGGTATCAGAGCGCCAGTTGAGTCTAGGGTGTCCAAACTTAAAAAAAAGTGTCATTTACGTCTAGTCACCGTCTAAGTTGGTCTAGGTTGCATTTCATCTCAATAACCCGGTATATAAAAAGGTGTTGTCCGAACGTTAGGCTACGCCTATCGGGAAGGCCGCACACTTGCGCGAGTGATCTTCGGATCGATTAACTCCGCCACGTACCGAGTCTTGGTTAAGTCTAGGTGCATCATCTTTGCTTTAGTCCGTGTTTGCATTAGTCGGTGTCTCCGTGTGTCTTTGCATGCCCACTCGTAGAGGTACGCAGTACTCACCCCCACCACCACCTATGGCGGATCCCCGAGCTCCTAGTCTCGATGCATCGTCGGTGGCCGAAATGTTCCAAGCTATTATGGGACAAATGCAAGGGTTGAGTACACGCATGGATGCGTTGACTACACGGGTAGATCGGATGGATGGGTTGAGTACGCGGATGAATGGCTTAGGCACACGCCTAGAAGAAAGGATGAAGGCCGTAGAGGATAAGGCCGTCGAGTCAGACTAGTCTGTTCAGGGCTTGGTAGAGAGAGTTGCCACACTAGAGGGAGCCCCAGCCGTGGCACCCCCGAGGCCCCCAGTCGAGGCACCCCTCCCACCTACTCATGGTCAACAAGACCCGGTTCAGCAACCCGCTGCTCCACGGGTTCAAGGGATAGAGGTTAGGAGGCATCACATCCCCGAGGTGCGTGATTATGAGTCCGATAACGAGCATAGGGGATATGGTCGTGATCGTCGTCCCACACGGCGGACCCACGATCAAGATATGGATGAACGAGCCCTTAGGACCGTTCGCGCTGACCCTCCCACCTTTGACGGGTCCTTAGACCCGAAGGTCTATCTTGATTGGGAGGCCGGCATGGATCGATATTTTGAGTGGTTCGAGATGTCGAACCAACGGAAGGTCAAGTTTGCCCGGATGAAACTCTTGGGCCAGGCACAAACCTATTGGAGGAACATGGAAAACATGTTGTTTCATCGTCAAGAGCCCCTGATAGAGACTTGGACCGAGATGAGGGACAAACTTAGGAAGAAGTATCTCCCTGTCACTTACCGCCAGCGTCTCATAGACAGGTGGCAAAGTCTTATCCAAGGAGATCGGTCCGTCTCCGATTACATCGCCGAGTTCGATGAATACTATTTACGATGTGATGCCACGGAGGAGAGCTCCCTTACTATTTCCTGATTTCGGCATGGTTTACAACCGCACCTACGGTATGAGCTTCTGCGCCGCAAGGTGGATAAGTTGGAGGATGCATACCAAGTTACTCTCGAGATGGAGCAATTTGAGGGAGAGTTCAAGTCTATCCAACGGTTGGGCTCCGTCCCTCATCGTAGTGCCGAGTCACGTAATTCCGTAGGTCCATACCCGAGGGGCCCCATGGCTCGACCTCATGAGCCTGCCCGTCAGGAGCACTTCACTCATAGACCTCGTCCTCCCCCACCATAGGATCTACCTCCACCCCAACCACCGGCACCCATTGCCCTCCCTCCGGCACCCATTGTCCGCCCTCTGACACCGGCACCCCCACCCTTGTTGCCCACGGCACCTACACCTCCACCCCTATTGCCTACACCCCCTACCCATCGGGAGGATAAGGGTAAAGGCCCTCTTATCGGGGAGACCAGTAGGTCACGGCTGTAGTGTTTCCACTATCATGGATTTGGCCACATTGCCAGCCAATGTCCTACTCGTGCCACACTAGCCCTAGGGGTTAGTGAAGCCACGCCTTCTGGACTTGTAACTGTCATCTACGAGGCTGATCCGGAACTAGCTGATGAGTACTATGCAGCGGAAGGTCTAGAGGAGCATACCGACGCTCAGGATGTGGCTCTCGGATGACGGCCACTTGGTGGGTGATGTCATTGCATGTCATGCATGAGTCAGTATTGTCTCTTCTTTGTGTGGTTTGTTTGCGTGGCTTGTTTGTGTGGTTTATGTGTGGTTTGTTAGGAGTCTGCATGTGTCCTGTGCAAGCTCGTTGATGTCAGCCCCTTAAGAGGCAAGCAGATTCGCTCGAGAGTATGGGATCGGTTCTACATCTATACCCGGATCTAGTCACCTATAGGGACCCAGCAGTGATTCCTAGTGAGTCTTCGAGTCGCCTCCTCCCATTTGAGAGTGCCCCACCCGGAGTGTCCACCTCTAGCCTCGTTCCCACAGCAACTTGTGCATATCGAGTATATATGGAATGAGCAGGTGATGGTCACGTGGAATGGAGCGTACCCGCGTTACTTGGCACGGTGACGGATCCGCCGGAGCGACTCGAGCAGCCGTACCCCTACTCTACGGGGTCGAGTTCTTCCCACCCGGGAAGAATTGATGGGAATCAACTCCGAGCATGTACATTTTATTTTTGTATTTGTGTTCTTTTATTTATTTTTATATCCTGGGAGAAGTAGATTCGTAATTGTAAGGCTTTATGAGCCTATTTGTTCTTCTTTAGGATTGTGTAGGTTTATGTGCAAAATGCCAGTAGGACCTGCTAGGGGGTCCCCACTCCTTTCCCATTGGTCCACCTCATCCATGTGGGGCTGGTCAAAAGCCAAGGTGGCATCTAGAAGGTTTGACAAGTCAATTGGACACATGGGGAGACAAGTGGTTTAAAATGTCAAGGGTAGGCCACCTACCACCCCCACCTAGTCAAAGGGGCGCCCCCCTATTTTGTTCCATTTTTAATTTTTGTAAAGGCCATTAGAACTAATTAGTTCTATACCTTAGATCTGAGGGCATTTTGAGTCATTTTTCCCTTTATTATATATAGCATGTATTTTCCATTTGAATGAATTAATGAGAAGAAAATTGTGTATTGTGCCAAGGAGCCTGGTGCGCCCCTCCCCTCTCTCCTCTTGGTTCCTCCTTCTTCCCTCTGCATTTCAGGGTTGAGAACCCCTTCTACCTGAGCCCCTCCATCTCTGATTTCATCTCTGGTGCCGCCACCGCCTGAAGTCTCGCGATCAATGACACCCAAGAGGGGGGTGAATTGGGTGTTTACCAATTTTAAGAAAACTTTTGGCCTTTTATAAAATATGTGATACAAAGCTAGTTAAGAGATTCAAAGCTATTTGAACACAAATTGGATTTATCAAACTTTATATGATAAGATATATATTATGCAAGATATACGAAGATAAATCCAGAACAACAATTTAAACTAACGTTTATGTAGAATGGAGATAGAGGAAATGGAGCAAACCACACAATGCAAGCACAATGTACAGCGGTTTTTAAGGTGGTTCGGATGCAACGACGGTAATCCTACATCCACCCCTCACCAAACCCGGTGAGGCTTCACTCGGGGATAAATCCCCAAAACGGAGACGACGCTCCAACCACACACGCAGGACGACGCCTGCCCACACACACGCGGGGACGCACCCCAACACACACACACACACAGAGAGAGAGAGATGAGGTCTCCAACACGATCTAACAAGCGGATCAACAAAACACACACACGCTGCGACAGATGCAGCACTCCACACACTAAAAAGACCGGATCTAAAAAGATCCACACACACACAAACGCAGATCTAGG
Source organism: Amorphophallus konjac (assembly GCA_022559845.1). NCBI lineage: Eukaryota > Viridiplantae > Streptophyta > Magnoliopsida > Alismatales > Araceae > Amorphophallus > Amorphophallus konjac. The sequence goes on from JAHNEJ010002647.1 coordinate 103,768, forward strand.
AAGATCTACACACACACGAATCAAATACGATACACACACACATACGACCACGGATCCAACAACGATCCACACACACACACACAAGTTCTTCAGTTTATGACGAGCACAAATATAAGGCCCAAAACATAAAAACAAAGAAGCACAGTTTAGAAGACTCCTGATTTGGCTTCCACTGAGTGTATGATGTAGAGCTCGGAACGATGCTTCCTACTTCACTTGAATGGCTTGAATGGAGCTTGAAAGGCTTGTGTAGGGATGAAGAGATCTTCCACGATGTACTGTTCACGGCTACAGTACAGCTTCTTCTTCCTTGGATATCTTTCTTGATCTCCTTGATGTTTGCTTGCTTCTCCTCTTCCCCTTTGGTTGCTGACTTCAGATGGAGCTTGAATACCTTCAGATGGATGAAGAAGTTGCTGGACGGAGTACTATTCACGGAGGGTTGCAGCAGCCTTCTTCTTCCTTTGATAGCTCTCCCCCTTGATCTCCCCTTTGATCTCTTAGATGGATAGGGTTTCTAACCCTCTTGTGTGTATTTTATACACTTTGAATGGTCCATAGACATCCCAAGAACCAGATCCACAAAACCTGGAAGGTTTGGTGGCTTTGGGATTAAACAATACCAAGAGGAGATGCTCCTTCCGAGATGGACAAACGTTAACATTTTGGGCTTATCGGGGCTGGCGGTCGACCGGAACTGGCTGGCGGTCGATCGGAACTCTGTAGGAAACAGAACCGTTACATTCTGTTATTTTCGGTCGACCAGGATTGGCCTGGCGGTCGACCGCGCTACAGTGTCGACCTAGCTACAGTGTCGACCTATCTACAGTGAAATTCCTGACTTTAAGATTTCACCCCCAAACTCCATTGCAACCCTTCCAAACTTTGTGGCATCAAGCTCCTTTGATCTTGGAGGGATTATACAAAGAATTTAACCTACAAAATCATGATAAAAATGATTAGAACTTTAGCTTAATAATCAATATGATAAATGTATGAAATGCATATATGAAAGCCCATGTTCAAGGTGCATATACAAACACTTGAACCATAAAAGGTTTAAGCTAAAGGTAAAGAGTTATTTCTATGCAAGTGAGCAAAGCATGAGAGCAATTTAGCCATGCACATATACAAGTGAACACTTTGAAAACATGATTGACTAAAGATCAAGATCAATAGATATGCATTTGTTCAATATGAATGCATCATGTAACCAAGCTCCATGAAAAGTATGCATAGGAAGCATTCAATGCACATGTTCAACTCAATCATATTCACCCAATCGATATGAACAATCAACCATTTAGTTAGCATCAAAACCATAGTAATACACACTAAGTTTAGTTATCATCAAAACCATAGCTCAACACCGCCGTTCGTGCCGCCATCGAGCCGCCACGAAGCCGCTTCCGAAGTGCTAACTAAGGTTCTATTCTGCTGGATAGAGGTTCACTCCGAGATTTTTAACTCCCAACTCCGACCTCATCTGGAGTTGAGATTTTCAGGGTTGGTTCCTATCTTGATCCCCCACCCCCAGTAAAAAAATCACGTCCTTTAGATTTCGTTTTACATTTTTCCATTTTCGTGTCTTTCTATCTTCTAGATCTGTCCCTTTTCAGATCTGTGTAGTAGAAGCTTAGTTCTTCCCCTTTTCGACCACCTTTTTGATTTTTGTTGGAACCCCCAAATTTATTGGAGGTTCTGTCCAGCATCCCCACCCTCCACAAAGTTTTCTGAAATTTCTAAAGCCCTCTACCCATTTTTAGAAATTGTGTCTTTTCCCCAAATTCAGTTCTGTCTTTGCTGTCCAGATCCGACCCCGAGTCAGTATAAAATCTACACAAAATCGAAATCTCCACCAAACCTCTCATAATATATACCCCCATTTTTTTCTCTTCGGCCTCTACAACTTTCATGAAGGGCTTAAAGGGTGAATAGAAGGTCTACATCACGGTCAACGCCAACTCTCAAGAAAACTCAAATCTGCCCTGAGTTTTCAGATCCTGTGAACCAGCAGCTTGAAAATTCGATAAAGGCCATCAACGGAAAATTCAAATTTCTTTCTTGACCATAGATCGAAGGATTTCAAGTCAGCTTTCCATCGGTACCTCTTGTGCGTCGATCCGACGTCGGGAGTGACTGCAACAGTAGATTTCGTCAGGACGCGCGGGTCAGAAATAGAATTCAGATCCGTGGGCAGCAACTCCGACGAGTGAAGATCGGAGCCGCCCGGCCTCCGGCCGACGAACCAGCGTACCGCCGTCCCAGGGAGCTCTCCTCCGGGTTTCCCCACCACTGTGGTGCCACCCCGGTCCCACGAGGCCCCACTGACCAGCACGTGGGCCCACGATTGCGCATACGCGTGTAGCCGAAGCAACACAAGAAGCCGCCCGTCAACCCGAAACCGCTACTCCCGGGTCCCGCTGTGTCACCCTTTACCTCCCTGCGTGGAGTGGACAGTGAAATTATCTTGCTGTAATTATTGTGTAGTAATTATTCCGAGAGTACGAGTTCGACCGGGGTCGTCTTCCCCACGCCGAGAGCGTGGAGGTATCGTGTTCGCTCCTTACTCAGCATTTGCTTTATTTCGTATATATTTCTTTATGCCGCTGCTAGAGAGCATGCTAGGATCGTAGCTCGCTATACTTTTTATATCACCGTTGCTGCGAGAGAGAGCGAGACAGTCCCGTGACCCGATCTGGACATGAATTTGTGAGTTGACCACCCTAGCTCTTTGTCGGTTTCTCAACTGCGCACGTCCGACGCTTCCCTCATTAGGGACGATCGCGAGCTTGCTTAGAGTCCGAGGATCGCATATCCATTTGGAGTCGAGTCGTGTGTCTGTCCCACATCATATCAGGAATGGGGAGAGGAGTGTAGAGACCAGTGTTCTGTTTGACCTGCTTGGCCATTGTGTATGTCCTACACTGGACTACAATTTTGGCCACATCTTTCTTCAGGCCAGGCCAATAAAAGTGCTCCTCTACAGAATGGATGGTCTTGTTACGTCTAAAGTGACCAGCAAGACCTCCATCATGCATTTCCCATATCAGAAAGTCCCGAACAGAAGTTCTCGGGACATAGAGTTGTTGTCCTTGAAAAAGAAAATCATCTTGGAGAAGATAGTCAGCATAAGTGGTCGAGGATCCAGCAGACAAGGCAGAGTAGGCAGGGCCAAAGTCGGGACACTCTCCATAGAGTTCCTTCATGCGGTCAAATCCGGTGACCTCTACCCGAACAGTGGAAAGAAGGGAGACCCTTCGACTCAAGGCGTATGTAGACACGCTATTCCTGACATCACCCTGAGAAAATCTCATATTGCTATATGACTCCCCGTAGTGGCTTTCACATTTTGATTCACTTGACTAATTCCCATTCTTGAGTCTTCTTTTGCCTTTTGAGCGGGTAACGTAACACTTCTTCGGCATCCAAAAACCGCCTCGTTGCGGAAATCATGCAGCATACGGACGACAACGCCACCAACCGGATGTACCGGAAGATTCCGAACTCGAAGACGTCTAACGGTTTGATGCCAACGGTCTTTTGGAGCTGATTCGGCGGGATTTCATTGAGGCGTCCAGGCCCCTGGACGCCTCAATCAATACATAATAATAAAAAATTAAAAAAATAAAATAAAAAATATAAGCATGGAGGCGTCCAAGGACCTGGACGCCTCAGTCTTGAGGCGTCCAGGGGCCTGGACGCCCCCATACTCTACATTCGGATAATCTCGGCACGCCGCTCGATTTGACGCTTCGAAAAAATCCAAAAATATAGGGACATCTTACCAGCTAGACGCGCCCACTCGTGAGTCACGGGTACCCACCAAAATCACGCGCTTAACCCACCGTCTACGGCTTTCAGTGGGGTTCCAGTGGGCGGAAATGAAGGCATCCAGTCTCCTGGACGCCTTCATAAAAATATTAAAAACCAAAAGTTAAAAAATATTTAATGTCTTGATGGAGGCGTCCAAGGTCCTGGACGCCCCCATCTTGAGGCGTCCAGTCCCCTGGACGCCTTAATCCATCTGCCCTCTGTAAATAGAGGACCCCCTCCCTCGAAGGGAAGGGGCTTCAGATCTGACAGAGGAAGGAGAGACTCTGCCGGATCCCATTTTTAACCCGTGGGTCTTTTATAGGGGGGTTCTGCAGGCTTCTCGGGTGCCCGCGCTCGTGAAAGGAAGGCTAGCTCCATCCGTTCTGCTTCCACGTCGTCCCCACGCTACCGAAGCTCCGCCGGATCCTGCCATCGGCACATTCAATAAGCCAATTCTCTCCCCTTTTCTCCGTAGTTCTTTTACATCCATCATCTCGCATTCTCCGACTCCCTTCATAAGGGAGTCTTCTTTTATATACGTTTGCATAATCCCATTCATCATCATATTTCTCTCCTACTCGTGTCCGAGAGAGGTTTAAAAATAACACCAACCAGGTGTGTGTCTTGCCATGATTTCATTATCCTTCATCAAGGGACTAATACTACACTGCCATCTTTTCTGATCCACTTGTTATCTGTCTGTTTCTTCTTTTGCAAGGGTAACCAAGGAAAGCCCTCTCCATCGGTCGGCCGAAGGGAGAGGAGGAAGCAACCCGCCATCTCCCGCTTTTGAGGTAGGCACGATCACTTTCTTTATTTTGGGGTCTCCGGCCCCTGGCGATCACATCATATTCTCGAGGCTGCGGAGAGTCATTTCCCGCAATGGCCGTTTAAATTTCTGTCACTTATATTCTACATTGTTCTTATATCTGTTTCTTATATCTGTTATATTCTCGAGACCGCAGCGAGTCATTTCCCGCAATGGCCATTTAAATTTTTGTCTCTTATGTTCTGTTCCTTATATCTGTTATATTCTCGAGGCTGCGATGAGTCATTTCCCGCAATGGCCGTTTGAATTTCCGTCATTGATATTCTGTGCTGTGGTTATATTTGCTCATATTCTCGAGGCCGCGGCGAGTCACTTCCCGCAATGGCCGTTTAAATTCCTGTTGCTTGTATTCTGTACTCTTCTCATGTCTGCTCATATTCTCGAGGCCGCGGCGAGTCATTTCCAGCAATGGCCGTTTAAATTTCGGTCACTTAAATTCTACACTTTTCGCATCCCCCGAGATCGCGGAGAGTCATTTCCCGCTATGGCCGTTTAATCCCCATATCTTATTATATTGCATCTGTCCCGCACGCCCCGCCGGAGCAATCTCCCGTGGTGGTCTCTCTCCTCTTCTCTCTTCTTTCTATGTTGCAGCAAAACGAGCCCCTCGCGCGCTCCTCTTCGCCTCCTCCGGCAAATTCCGCGTGACGTCGCTCATAGATTGGCGATCACGGTGGGACACTTCTTTCGCTTTCCCTTGGTGACTCTTGCAACTTCGGCACCGCCTGTGCCCCCCCCACTTTTGCGCCCTCGCGCGCTCCAGTTGTGCTCACTGTAGCACTTTCAGTTCTTATCCCTCGTGCACCTCGTGCACTTCGCCCCTAGTCCTTTGTGATTCATTGGGTGTTGATTATATCTTTGATATCTCTGTTGTCTTCTTATATTCTGTATATCTGTTCAGCACTTCATCGCATGCATCCACCCCTTTTCTATTTTTTTTAATTTTTTCTAAGGATTACCCTCTCTC
>JAHNEJ010001153.1:0-149199 GCA_022559845.1 Amorphophallus konjac
CCTGAAGGAGGCAGAGTCCGCCCGGTGGAAGAAGTCCCACCAGCTTCTAGCGTGCTCGGCGACCGCACCTCCCCGGACGTTCCGCGAAGGCAAGCCGAATTGCGCATGATAAGCAGGGATATGCTGGTCATACCCGAAGTTGCGGCCAAATCGGAAAGGGTAATACGGCTCCAGCAGTACGTTGTCTCCCTTCCGGAACACCAACACGCTCGGGCAGATAGCCAGCGCCCAATCCCTCAGCTCGGGCTCCAGCAACGGGCGCACCACGTTTTCCTGGCTGATAGGGTGGACATACCTCTCCACCTGGTCATCCTTGCATTCCCTCTTATTATTCACAAGCGGGCTTGAATGTGCGGCCAGCGTCCAGAAATGAATGGTACCGGCTGCGTCCCGGGGAACCGTGGTCAACCGGCCCCGAATATCATACATCCGCATGGAAGTAGAAGCCGGTTCTGCACTCGCGAACTCCAGCATCCTCGGCACCAGCCCCCAATCCTGAAGGACTCGCGGGGCGAACTCCGGAAACAGTGAACAAACCCACGCGTTAAAGAAATGCAGTGGGCACACGTACCGGGCCTGCCTCGGGAACTGGTGCGTGCTGATGTCTCCCAGTGCCTTATAATCAGACAGAGCGCCGCCGGGCACAGAGAAAGTTTAACACCCCACGCCATCTGACACGCCGGGTAGATGGCATCTGGCCGAATCACCGTCTCATCCCCGTACGGCATGGCAAATGAACACAGCCAGTACGTCAGATAGGCGGCACAGTGAGTTTGTGGGTCGACCCCCGTCGGATTGGCCCCGCTCCGACGTCCCTTGGAGGGGATCTTCACGTCATGCTTGGGCTTCGCACGTTTCTTGCGAGCAACAGCGGTGCCAACGCAAGGAAAATCTTCATACTGCTTCAGCCCATCATAGAAATATTCCAGCCATACCGCCATACGCACCCGTTTCCTATCCCCACAGGCGGGCTGCTTCCCCTTGTGCGACAGCTGGTACAGCTCCCGGTATGCCTTCATCAGGTACCGGTATAAATACCCCAGAGAATAATAGCCGTCCCCATTAGTCTCGTCTTTGATCAAGTCCGGGAGGCATACTTCTTCATAAGGCTCCCCGTCAATGGGCAAGCCGCTCAGCTGGCTTAGGCTCCACAAATCAAGTGAAGTTTCTCCCTCTGCCGTGTAGAAGGTATTGGTCTCCGCACTGAATACTTCTATCATGCCGCAACAAAGACCCTTGGAGATGGGATAACCATACCGGGAAGCGTACACGCTGTGATAGATGCCAACTCGGACCAGCAACGGGGCGTAGTTGAACAGTACGTATTCCGTGAACTCCACCGCCCCTTCTCGGAAGCTGTGGGCGTCTTGAAGCTTCAGCTCCCCGAACCAGCCCAGTGATAGTTCGTACTTGAACCTGATGGCCAAACAGTCCAATATGAACGGCTCCTCCCTATAACCCCATTTCAGGGGAGCCAAGAATAAACCAAATTGGGGCGACTCGCCATGCACCTTCCCCGCAGACATGTCCCACCTTGCTGGCGTGAACTGAGTGGCCCGCACCAATTTATCTTCAGCCGGCAGCACCCCTTCGATCCCCAGGACCGGCTTCCATTCCCGGGCTTCTCCCACCAGATACATCGGAATGCTCCTGGGGACGCTGTACAATAGACTGTCTCGGGCATGTAGGATGGCCCGCTCGACGGCTTTTATAGTGCGAAAGTCTCGCCCCTCTCGGGAGCGCAGGTGCTTCAGGAATCGAACAAGGTGCCTATCCTTCGGGAAGTCCTTCCTGTACTCTCCGGTGACCCGGTCAAATGTGAAGCCACTATCAACTCGGGCAAGCCTCCGGAAATCCATGGTCTCCCCGTCGGACTCAGATGACTCTGCCAAAGCGGCTATTTCTGCATGCTCCCGATCCAAGTCTTCCACATTTAGCCAGGTAACTGCTGGTACCGGGCCCCGTGGGATAAGGTCAGCACCGATAGCAGTAGAAGGAGCCGAGGAACCACTTGGGGCAGCCATTTATCTGCAAAGATACATAAACAGGAGATCAGGATAAGCCACATGCAAAAGGAAGTGAAAGACTGTAAAAGAAGGGCTTTGCTACAAGTCAAATGAACAAAATATTGCCAATTTCTGACAAAATTTTGGCAGAGTTTCCCCTAAGCCAGAGGCGTAAGGGAAAACACGGGTGCGCGTCCACAAGGAGTGACGGCCCCAACAAAGCATGGTGGGCCCCGAGAGGCAACACCAGAAGTCCGCCGATCGAAGGAGTCCTCTTCCTTAAGCTAAAAACTCCCCCTGGAGACCCTCACCGGTGCACTGCCCAGTGCCCTTCCCCGGCACACCCTGCAGTTGCCCTCACCGGTACACCCTGGGGTGCCTTCACCGGCACGCCCCTAGAGGCCTTCCCCGGCACGGCCCCTCTAACCCTTCCCCGGCACGCCCAGACGGGCCCCTTCCCCGGCACGCTCGGTGCATGGCTTCCCCGGCACGCCCCCAGGCGTCCCTCACCGGCACGCCCAGACGGGCCCCTCACCGGCACGCCCTTGGGCCTCTTCCCCGACACGCTGCGCACGGGAGCTTCCCCGGCACACTACCCGCCAGGGGGGGACCGCTCCCCGGCACACCTCCTACCCTGTTCACCGGTGCACCCGGGGAGCCTCTCCTCGGCACGCCCTGAGGGGTCTTCACCGGCGCGCTCTAACCGCCGCTCCCCGGCACGCTCCGGCCGTCGCCCCTCCACGACGCCGGAGAAGAAGATGAAGAACGAAGAAGAAGAAGGGAGGGAACCAAAAAAAAATGGTGGAAGGAAAGGGGAAGGAGGGGGATGGGGAGAGGAAGAAAACGGTGGGGAGCCTAGGGCTCCCCCGACCTCACAGCTACCCGAAGATGAAGAAGGAAGAACAGGGGAGAGGGGGAGAGGAAGGGGAAGACGAGAAAAAAAGGGGGGGCTCCACGGAGGCGTCCTCACCACGACGACGGCAGCAACGGCGGCCGTGCCCGGAGAAGAAGAGGAGTGGCGAGGGGGCGGGGCTCCCGTCCGCTCGGTCGCCAAAGAGAGGGAAAGAGGGAAGATGAGAGAGGGGGGGGATTCGAACGGGCTGACCGTTTGAAGTCCCCCGCTCCCCTTTTTATATAGAAAAAAGAAGAGAAAAAAAAAGGGAAAAAAAGAGAGAGAAAGAAAAAAAGAAAAGAAAAAAGAAGAGAGAAAGAAAGAAAGAATAAAAGAAAGAATAAATAAGAAGAAAGGGGGAGAATAAAAGGGAAGAAAGAGGAAAAAGGGGAAGAAAAGAAAATGAATAAAAAAAAGAGAAGAAGGAAAGAAAATGAAAGGGGGAGAAGAGGGGGGACGTGGAAATAAAAAGGGAGAAGAGAAGATAAAAGAGAGACACGAAAAATAGAGATAAAAAGGAGAGAAGAAAAGGAGAAAATAAAAGAAGGGGAAGCAAAATATATGTAAGATATTAAAATAAATAAATGTATATATATATATATACATATATGTATATATGTACCCACACACTGACACCCCTTTACACACTCATCCGCTCACATACGTGGAGGAGTAAGCCGATAACGTCCAGTAATAAATGTCCCCGGGGAAAACATTCCATCCCCACAATCCTGGTCATGCGGGCGTCCATACAAGCAAAACAACTTTATCTCTGCACACGGCCACCTTTGAAATGGTGCCGTTCCCCTGCAAAAAATAATAATAAGCCCGTCCCTGGCTTATCACCTCGGGCCTCAGCCACCACCCACATTATATAAAATCGCCATCGCAGGCCTTACGCCCGGATCAACAGAACCCCTATCCTTGCGTTGGCATTAACCTCTTGCCAACGAATAAATCCCTTTCTGGCGCAAGGCCCCGTGCCCTAGCCACCCACTCCGCACAATATGGCCATTACGGACCCTACGTCCGAATCGGCACAGATTCTCCCGTTGCGCTGGCATTCTATTCTTACCAACGAGTGAACCTTACCTTCCGGCGCAAGGCTTCGTGCCCTAGCCGACACTTGCATATCACTCACTAAAAATAAAATAAAATAAAATAAAATGGGGTTAAAAATAGAGATACCCCGCCGGACTTGCCCCTGCATGGGGACAAGGGCAAAAATGGCAACAACCCGGCTGTGGCGAAAACCCGAAAGGGCGCTACAGGCAAAATCGGGTACCCCGCCGCGTGAAAACCCGAGAGGGCGCGTGGGCAAAAGCAAGAGGGGGCCGGTACCGGCGAAAACCCGAAAGGGCGCTTGTATCGGTAATATGGTTAAAAAAAAAAAGAGAGACCAAGAGAACAACAAAGCATGTCAGTTCCCGGCATCCTGTCGGCACTGACGAAGAGACCAAGAAACAACAAGCCAGGTCAGCTCCCGGCACCCTGTCGGCACTGACGAAGAGACCAAAAGACTAAGAGACAAAAAGCATGTCAGTTCTCGGCATCCTGTCGGCACTGACGAAGAAACAAAGAGACCAACAAACCAGGTCAGCTCCCGACTCCCTGTCGGCACTGGCGAAGAGACTAAGAGACCAACAAAGCATGTCAGCTCCCGACATCCTGTCGGCACTGACGAAGAGACTAAGAGACAACAAAGCATGTCAGTTCTCGGCACCCTGTCGACACTGACGAAGAGACTAAGAGATCAACAAAGCATGTCAGTTCCCGGCATCCTGTCGGCACTGACGAAGAGACCAAGAGACCAAGAGACAACAACGCATGTCAGTTCCCGGCATCCTGTCGGCACTGACGAAGAGACCAAGAAACAACAAGCCAGGTCAGCTCCCGGCACCCTGTCGGCACTGACGAAGAGACCAAAAGACTAAGAGACAAAAAGCATGTCAGTTCTCGGCATCCTGTCGGCACTGACGAAGAAACAAAGAGACCAACAAACCAGGTCAGCTCCCGACTCCCTGTCGGCACTGGCGAAGAGACTAAGAGACCAACAAAGCATGTCAGCTCCCGACATCCTGTCGGCACTGGCGAAGAGACTAAGAGACCAACAAAGCATGTCAGCTCCCGACATCCTGTCGGCACTGACGAAGAGACTAAGAGACAACAAAGCATGTCAGTTCTCGGCACCCTGTCGACACTGACGAAGAGACTAAGAGATCAACACAGCATGTCAGTTCCCGGCATCCTGTCGGCACTGACGAAGAGACCAAGAGACCAAGAGACAACAAAGCATGTCAGTTCCCGGCATCCTGTCGGCACTGACGAAGAGACCAAGAAACAACAAGCCAGATCAGCTCCTGGCACCCTGTCGGCACTGACGAAGAGACCAAAAGACTAAGAGACAAAAAGCATGTCAGCTCTCGGCATCCTGTCGGCACTGACGAAGAAACAAAGAGACCAACAAACCAGGTCAGCTCCCGACTCCCTGTCGGCACTGGCGAAGAGACTAAGAGACCAACAAAGCATGTCAGCTCCCGACATCCTGTCGGCACTGGCGAAGAGACTAAGAGACCAACAAAGCATGTCAGCTCCCGACATCCTGTCGGCACTGACGAAGAGACTAAGAGACAACAAAGCATGTCAGTTCTCGGCACCCTGTCGACACTGACGAAGAGACTAAGAGATCAACACAGCATGTCAGTTCCCGGCATCCTGTCGGCACTGACGAAGAGACCAAGAGACCAAGAGACAACAAAGCATGTCAGTTCCCGGCATCCTGTCGGCACTGACGAAGAGACCAAGAAACAACAAGCCAGATCAGCTCCCGGCACCCTGTCGGCACTGACGAAGAGACCAAAAGACTAAGAGACAAAAAGCATGTCAGTTCTCGGCATCCTGTCGGCACTGACGAAGAAACAAAGAGACCAACAAACCAGGTCAGCTCCCGACTCCCTGTCGGCACTGGCGAAGAGACTAAGAGACCAACAAAGCATGTCAGCTCCCGACATCCTGTCGGCACTGACGAAGAGACTAAGAGACAACAAAGCATGTCAGTTCTCGGCACCCTGTCGACACTGACGAAGAGACTAAGAGATCAACAAAGCATGTCAGTTCCCGGCATCCTGTCGGCACTGACGAAGAGACCAAGAGACAACAAAGCATGTCAGTTCCCGGCATCCTGTCGGCACTGACGAAGAGACCAAGAAACAACAAGCCAGGTCAGTTCCCGGCACCCTGTCGGCACTGACGAAGAGACCAAAAGACTAAGAGACAAAAAGCATGTCAGTTCTCGGCATCCTGTCGGCACTGACGAAGAAACAAAGAGACCAACAAACCAGGTCAGCTCCCGACTCCCTGTCGGCACTGGCGAAGAGACTAAGAGACCAACAAAGCATGTCAGCTCCCGACATCCTGTCGGCACTGACGAAGAGACTAAGAGACAACAAAGCATGTCAGTTCTCGGCACCCTGTCGACACTGACGAAGAGACTAAGAGATCAACAAAGCATGTCAGCTCCCGGCATCCTGTCGGCACTGATGAAGAGACTAAGAGACAACAAACCAGGTCTGCTCCCGACATCCTGTCGGCACTGGCGAAGAGACTAAGAGACAACAAACCAGGTCAGCTCCCGACATCTTGTCGGCACTGGCAAAGAGACCAAGAGACCAACAAACCATGCCAGTTCCCCGGCATCTCGTCGGCACTGGCGAAGAGACCAAGAGATCAACAAAACATGCCAGCCGGTTCCCGGCATCTCATCGGCTCTGGCGAAGAGACCGAGAGATCAACAAAGCATGTCAGTTCCCGGCATCCTGTCGGCACTGATGGATAGACTAAAAGATAACAAACCAGGTCAGTTCCCGGCACCCTGTCTGCACTGATGAAGAGACAAAGAGACAACAAACTGCTTCGGTTCCCGGCACACTATCGGCACTGATGAGGAGACCAAGAGACCAACATACTACTTTAGTTCCCGACGCTCCGTCGGCACTAACAAAGAGACCAACAAACAACAAACCAGGTCAGCTCTCGACGCATCGTCGGCATCGACAAAGAGAGAAGAGACGAAGACACCCACGGGCACCGCCCGGCTCATCCTTCGCCTGCGCTACCCGTGGGTGGGGGGCATTTGTGGACACCGAAAATTGCACATCCAAAATGTCATGCTCAGCCCAGCATCAACAACGGCGCCGAGTGAAGAAACCCCCGGGGAAATCAAGCACAAAAGGCTCCACAGCCCGTGGGCCTCGAAGAAAATCAAATGGGCCACAACTTATGCTCACAATGGGCTCAAAATCGCCCATTTAGCCCTTCAGCGGCACGCCCTGGCAGAACCCTCCAGCGGCACGCTCCCTTCAGCGGCACACCCTGCCGCGGCCCTCGCCGGCACACCCCTATGGGGGTTCACCGGCACACCCCCAAGGGGGTTCACCGGCACACCCCTATGGGGGTTCACCGGCACACCCCCAAGGGGGTTCACCGGCACACCCCCATGGGGGGGTCTTCACCGGCACACCCCCATAGGGGGGGTCTTCACTGGCACACCCCCATGGGGGGGGTCTTCACCGGCACACCCCCATGGGGGGGGGGGTCTTCAACGGCACGCCCCCTGGGGGGTCTTCAGCGACACACCCTGTAGGGTCTTCAGCGGCACGCCCTTCAGGCAGTTCAACGGCACGCCCATCCGGGGCTCCAGCGGTACGCCCTTTTGGCACTACAGCGGCACGCTTGTTCAGCCCTTCAACGGCACAGCGGTGAAGCTCTTTCAACGGGCGACGTGAGGCCCATGCCCTACACATCCTTGGCGCGCAGTGGAGCCGTCTGAGGTGGCAGCTGGTCGTTGGGCCACGTAGCCTACCCCACTGACAGCCAGTACAGGGGCAGGTCAAACCCATCATCACAGCCGGCTTCCCGCCTTCGACGGTCGTGCTCGAAGTCGTCGGTGGCTGGGAGTATAAAAGCCTCCTGTTAAAACACAAAGAGGGGGAGATACAGGGAGGAGAACGGGAGAGACGAACAGAGAGAGGAGAAGAGGTTCCAACAGTAGAGGGCACACACAGGAGAAAGAGGAGAAGAAAGAAGAGAAGAAGAGGCCCTCCCGGCCTGTGCTCCGTCCGACGGCCACCGGGAAGAAGCAAGAGTAAGAGAGAGAGAGCTTGTTGTATTGGGGGAAAGGGTTGGGGATAGTGGCCAATGTCTTAGGCCCGGATGTTTTCGTCTCTCTTGTATCCCATTCCTCCTGGGGGTTCTTTGTCCTTCTCCCTTTTGTCCATGGCCCCATCTGGGGGTTTGCTTTTGTAATATATATGTAGGGCCACGCCCTCTTGATTTTCATGAATGAAAACCACCTCCTCCGGGTTCCTCTTCGATCTTCGATGTTTTATGCTAGGCTTTGCGGGCTTTTCGACGGACGATCCGTTACTCCCTCTGTCTCTTCATTCCTCCGGCGTCTTTAGGGTCCTCCACGTCGATGTAGGTTTCCCCCTTCTGTTAGCCTTGGTTTCACAAGCCCTTCAATCCTCTCCATGGCCATCTGCTGTGTCCACTGGCTTAAGGGAGAGGGAGACCCTCGCCCTCTCTCCAAACACACAGTGATCAAGTGGCCTGCCCTTGGCCTTGAATCCCCTTTCTTTTCTTTAAACGGCTTCTAAGGCCCCCAGCTTGCACACTCTGTTTGAACTCCCAGCGATGCCTCTTCCTGGCCCTTCGCCGGCACCCCTGTTTGGTCCCTCAGCGGCACGCCCATGGGGGTTGTCCAGCGGTACGCCCCCCCCCCCATTTATCCTTGGCCGGCACGCTATCTCCTCGCCTTCAGCGGTACGCCCCAAGTGCCCTCAGCGGTACGCCCTCCTCTGCCCTCAGCGGCACGCATACCAGTCTACCCCTTTGGCCGGCATGCTCCTTGGCCGGCACACGTGATCAGCCTTGGCCGGCACACCGCAGGCCTTCAGCGGCATACACCCTCAGCCTCTCAGCAGCCCACTCCTTGGCTTTGCCCCCCCGAGCCCTTCCCTTTACGTTTTCCGAGGCTCTTTGAAGGTGTTGCTCCCCCGGGGGCCCATCTCCAGTTGTCGGGTTCCGCCACTCCATGTGGGCGTGTTCCCTTTATCTCCCTTACGCCCCGGGTCAAGGGGAGATGCTGCCGAATTTTTGTGGGAAAATAATAAAACATTAAAAGAGGCAAAAGGAGGCAACAAACGAGCAGAATAACTAATGAAACCTTCCAACTCATCAAATTACTGCCGGCACCCCAACGAGAATTGAACTAAGCTAATTAACCACCTGGTTGCCCGAAAACCCGACCCGCAAGAAAAGAGACCGAACCGAACCAAGAGAACAAACACGGGAGGAATTTTATATGAAACTACACAAGGGTTAAGACAAGAAGAAAAGAAAAGCCTTAAAGCAGGTAATCAAAACTGAGTTAACCTCCATCACTCCCTGCCCAACTCCCAGCGGCACACACACACCCAGCCTTCAGCGGTACCCTCTCTTGAGCCTTCAGCGGCACGCCCCTACAGCCCCCAGCGGTACGCCCCTGCAGCCCTCAGCGGTACGCCCTTTGCAGCCTTCAGCGGTACACTCTCTACAGCCCTCAGCGGTACGCCCCCTGTAGCCCTCAGCGGTACGCCCCAGCCCTCAGCGGTACACTCCCGTTTTCCCCTTCGCCGGCACACTATACACATACACATACACAACTTGACAAGGGCATTAATAATAGCAAATAAATTAATAAAAAAAATTACGTTAACTAAAGAACTCCAAATACGCAATATTGATCATAATAAAAGAGGCGGGAGGGGTAATAGAGAAATAAATAATAAACCAATGATAATAATAAGAATAATCATGCATAGAAGAAGAGAAATCATCCCGGACAAAGGCACGAATAAATAGTAAACATCAAATCAGAAATCCCAGAAGGTATAACCTAGAAAGCTCTAGATAAAAGACGCTAATGCCCACGCCGCAGCCCGCTCTCTCCCCGGGACCCGGGGCAAAAGGAACAACAACGTTGCCCCTCTAGGTCGAGCCCGAGTCTCGGGAATCCCCCCGATATGGCCGGGCTTTGATCTAACCTCGGGCCGACATCCTAATCGGACCGGATTTGTTTTCTCTTTCCGGACACCTTCCGAATCCTCATTGAAATTGCCATATGCTCGGCAGACATTTGGAGGGATCTACCTCGGTTTTCTCATTATGACGATGCCACGGACTTGTGTCCGAATACAAAAGGTCTACGAGTGGCCAACACAGCCGACAGTTTATGGCCTTAATACCACCTTCAGTGTGACCCATCCCTATCTCTCTCGCATAATTAGTATTATTCTTTTCGGCCGCAGGGCCTCTAATTTCGGCAATTAATCAAGGGTATTCCCTCGTATGGGGGATGTAAATGACGTCGTGACCTTTATGGCGCGACGGGATTCGGTCCCGACACGAACCACACATTCGCCTGACGAAGTCAGATCGAGCGCACCATGGGCTCTCCGGAGCCCGAATAAATTGTCACTCCGGTGACTGGCACGCCCACGCACTTAATAAAACCAACAGACGAACGGGAACCACAGTTTAACAGAAAGTGCGTCCACAACGGGTCAATTTACCCCGAATGGCATAGAGTTGCTCCGCTAGCAATGATGGCTCGGCGCTTGCGAACTCTATCATGCGCAGGACCAGAGGAACTGCTTGTAACGCCCGAGGAGCTGCCTCCGGGAACAGGGTGCAGACCCAAGCATTAAAGAAATGTAACGGACCAACCGTCCGAAGGCTTCTGGGGAGGCGCATCTTGTGCAAGTCTCCCAACATCTTGTAAATGAGGCACAGGGCCACTGGGCAAAGAGACAGCTTGGTACTCCAAGCCATAAGACAGGCTGGATATATGGCTTCCGCCCTGATCACGCTCTCGTCACCTTGAGGGAGAGCAAAGGAACAAAGCCAATAAACCAAATATGCAGCACAATGAGTCACTGCATCAACACCAGTAGGGTTTGGGTTTTCCCCCTGCCCTCCTCTCGAAGAAGATGACGAAGCGGCCTGGCGTCGTACCCTCTTCTTCCGCTTCTGGGCCACCGGTGCTATCGGAGGAAAATCTTCATACCTGTTCTTCCCCTGGAAGAAATATTGAAGCCAAGCGCCCATCCACACTCTTCGCTTCTCGCCCGGCTTTCGAGCTTCTCTCGTGTCGTGCGACGAATGGAAGAGGGTGCAATACGCCTTCATTAGATATCGATAGGCGTAGCCCGCCAAATACCGGCCGTCACCGTCGGTCTGGTCCTTCAACCAGTCAGGCCAACAAACTTCTTCATACGGCTCTCCATCAATGGGCAGGCCGCTGAGCTGAGATAGACTCCACAAGTCTAAGGAGGTCTCCCCCTCTGAAGTATAGAAGGTGTTGTATTCAGGGCAAAACACCTCGATCATGCCACAGCACAAGCCTCGGGAAATCGGGTACCGATACCTTGAAGCGTACACGCTGTGATAAACACCAGCTCTGGTCAAAAGAGGAGCATAATGATGCAGCACATAGTCTGTGAATTCCACTGCTCCAGGCCTGAATGCGTGGGCGTCTGTAACTTTCAACTCAGCAAACCACCCCACGGAGATCTGGTGCTTGAAGCGAATCGCCAAGCAATCCAGCAAGAATAACTCATCTCTATATCCCCATCTCAACGGGGCAAGGAATAAACCAAAGATCGGCTTCTCCCGATTTACTCTGCCCGCGGAGTCATTCCATCGAGCAGGTACAAATTCGGGAGCTCTGGTCAACAGTCCGTCTGCCGGAGCCAGGTCTTGCAGCCCCAGCACAACGCTCCACTTCCTGACCTCCCCAGGGAGATAGATGGGTCTTCCCCGCATTACGCATTCGGCCAAGTTGTCTCTCTCCACCAGCAGAGCCTGCTCGACCTTCCGGACGGCGAACACATCCCGCTTCCCCTGAAGGTTGAAGCGCCGAAGAAGGGACATCAGGTGCTTGTCCTTGGGATAATCCTTCCTGGCCACGCCCTCTCTATTATAATGAAAAGAGTCGCCCCC
The DNA here is from genome assembly GCA_022559845.1 of Amorphophallus konjac. Classification (NCBI taxonomy): domain Eukaryota; kingdom Viridiplantae; phylum Streptophyta; class Magnoliopsida; order Alismatales; family Araceae; genus Amorphophallus; species Amorphophallus konjac. Next base: position 11,938 of record JAHNEJ010001153.1, read on the forward strand.
GAGAATAAGGAGACGACCGGTGTCTACAGTGTCCGTCTCCGAATCCGAAGACTCCGCAACTATGGCCACCTGGCCGTGACCCCAGTCGAGAGAATTAACATTCTCCCATGTCACCGCGGCACGAGAGGAAGAGCTGGATGCCATGACAGCTGCAAAAAGAGCATATCAAACAAAAACAACGTCAGGAAATGGCTAATCAAAGGCGAACTTCTGACAAAATTTCGGCAGAGTCTCCCCAGCACAGGGAATTGCCGAAGAAAAGCGGGAACGCGTTCACTGAGGAACGATCCCTAAAAAGCAGCCATCGGCATTACACCGAGGCCAGAGGAACACCCGGGGAAACAGCTCCGAGGGCAAGCCCTGCTAGAAGCCTCCCGGGGCCCAAAGAAAGGGTTTTGAAACCCAAATTGACGGCACCTACACTCACCCGAAGGAAGAAACCGCCGCTCTCGGCGCTAGAGGGAGAGAAGAAAGGGAGGAGAGAGAAGGGAAGCTTGCAAATGAGGAGTGATGAAGGAAAAAAATGAAGGAGAAGGAAATATATAGGGGAAGTCTCCCCCTTGTTAAACCGGCGCGCTATTTAGCGCGCCGTATTAAAAGACCTGTAAGCAAAAGGCGCTCCGGGATTGGCCGCGCCGAAGTCATGCGTCAATGGAAAAGGGGCGCCGGATTAACATGCAAACACCTAGGGCCGCGCCGTATTAAAAGCCCAAAGGGCCAAGAGCGCGCCGAAGCAACCTCGCGCCGTATTAAAACGCAAACGGCGCCGGATTACCGTCCGTGCCGAATTAAGGGCCATCCCAGGCACCCGCCAATCGAAGAAGGGGTCAGTCCGGATGAAATTCATCCGTCGGCCTTGCTGCACTCGTGCCTTGCTCGCAACACCCACGTCTGGGGGGCATTTGTTGGCACTCAAAATATGATCGTCGGCAACCAAGCCATAAAGACGAATGACCCGGTCCACCGAAGCACGGAAGCCGATAAAGATCAACATATTGAAGACTTCTCAAGCTGCCAGAGCCTCGAGTCACTCCGTATGGATACGGGGACTTCACCTCAGGAGAGCCGAGATGAATCCACAACCAACCGGCAGTGCGACCAAGCCTGCCCAATGAACCGGCATCGACTTTGTCGTGCTGCATCCATTACACCCGTTGTCCGACCAAGGTCGACGGTCTACCCGGTGGCTACCCACCTCATGAAAGGCTCTCCCGAGGATAAAGGAGTCCCCCCGGCTTCCTGAAACGGAGAACCGAAAGATCTGACGGCGGAAGATCCCGATCGCCCGGCATGGGCACGACTTCCCGTCAAGATGGGCCCATTAGTGGCCGAATGATCGCCCGGCTCAGGCGGAACTATCTCCCGGCTATCTAACCTCCTAGAAAGCTCTGAGTACGGCGGGACTTGACCAACAGCATGGAGCGTAGAGCCGAAGGCCGTGCCGGTAGAAAGCCCGTACGATCAAGATAAAGCTATCCAGAACCTCGAGAATGGCCGTACGCCAATCTAGGAGCTTCGACAGATCATATCGTCGAAGTCTTAGTGAGCAGTGGCAGAGTACATGTTCACGATGGCCCCGAGTTCATCGACTGGCTTGAAGCGTACAAGGGGCATTAGCACGGCGCGCCTTAAACCGGCGCGCCCCTCACTCAATACCCTTATCCCGGCGCGCCCCCTACCTTCAGCCCTTAGCCCGGCGCGCCCCTTACCTTCCGCCCTCATCCCGGCGCGCCATCTACCCTATCGGATGGCGCCTTAAACCGGCGCGACAAGTTGATGAAGACTCTCTCGGCGCGCCAAAAGCTCACGCCGGATGAAGAGCCTCCAACCTGTTATATATATGGGCGAGGTTCGATTGAAAAGAGGGGGCTCTCGGTGCAGAGAGGAAAGAAAAGAGAGGGAGGCAGTTGAGAAGAAGAGGGCAACTGGAAAACGAGGGAGAGTTTCTTCTTTTCTCGGGAGATACAGAGAGCGAGGGTTTTCTTCTCTGAAGGGGCGATCGTCGGCCTGCAGCTACGATACTCTGTTTTTGAGGAACAGGTGGGCAGGGGTCGTTTCTCTTCCTGCTTTCCGCATTTTCTTTTCCTTTTCCTCTAAGCTTCTACCCATCGAATGTAAGCGATGGAGGGGAGGGGCGACAATGATATGAGTCGATTCCCCTCCCCCCTCTTCGCGATTTCTTCTGCCATCTTCTCTCTGTTATCGTGATCTGGGCGTCCTCTGCTTCTAATATCGTTAAACGGCGACCAAATAATGGTGCCGGAATTGTAATCTCACCGTGCAAGTGTTAAATCCTCCCCGTCTTAGGGATGGTGATATGTATGCATGCCTGTGGATGCTTGAATCAATAAATTGGATGAACGATCTTCCCTTTCTCTATCTTTATCTATGCTGACATGCGCGTCAGGGTTCTTCTCTGCGTAGGGCCGATCCCGGTTTCCTCGAGATTCATATCATGCCCCGAATCATCGCGGGCTACAGAAACACCCCTCCCCGGGGGCTTTCTTTCGTTTCATTTCTTTTATGTTTAGTTCAAGGACTTTGTATCACTTTCTCCTCTCAGATGGAGCCTTGCCTCTGCGCGCGCCTTTGTCTGCCGCGTACAGGGTCTATCCCCTTGAGTATTGTTTTCTAACTGTTCGAGCATATGTCCCTGCCGAGGGTCTGTCTAACTTAGGCCTTTATCACGTGTTCTTCGTGGCCATCTGCATCGTTCCGAGGTTTCCCGGTCACTCCGATCACCCGGGGAGGGGGGACATTCCCCTGTTAGTTCCTGCAGTTGCCGGGCGACCGAGGGCCCTACCTCTCCATGGTGGGCGTCTTCTCGAAGCCATGGCTAATAATGAAGGGGAGCCTGGGTCAACGAACTCAACCCCGACAGACCAGGGCCCGATCTAGACCAGGGGGTGTGTGCTCCTTGTAGGCTAGTCCTCGGAGTCCCACTCTCCCAATGGTCAGTCCCTCCATGGGACGAATCACTGACTGCGAGTCCTTCACCCCTCGTAGGCTAGCCCTCGGGGTGTCGTCCTCATCATCAGTGACTTCGCCCTTCTATCTCTTCCCCCATGGAGCTTTGGTGCCCTTAGCAGGCTTGTCCTCGGGGTATCCTATCCAGTGGGGTATGTTGGCCGCCTTTGGGCAGACCGGTGATTTAGGGGCTTGCTCCATTAGTGAGTATGACCCCGATTCTCCCCTGCAACTCTGTTTGTTCAGGGGAGATGCTGTCAAATTTTTGACAAGACTCCAGATAATTATGTCAATAAAATGATCGCTCCGAATCGGATCAACTCAGTGCTCGAGTATGAACCTCGCACTGACCTCCCCCTCATTTCCAGAAGGCCATGGACTCCAATCAAACAATCATCTGGCCCAACAACTCAAGAAGGGGTCCCATGAAGTCTAATAAACTTAAAAAGGTTCATAATTCAACAAAACAGGTTTAATACGGCGCGGTCTTAACCGGCGCGCCCTAAACCGGCGCGGTACCCCCCCGCGCCGGATTAACCCCACACTCATTTCTAACTTTTTTTTCTTTGCGCCTTTCCGGCGCTCCCTAAACTGGCGCGCCCCCAAGCCCTTGCGCGCCGTTTCAATACACATGGTCACCGCGCCGTATTAACCCCTATACCTACGCGTGACCGCGCCGTGTAAGCGTTCTTATACACTTGTAGTCACCCCGGTTTTGAAGCGTCATGCCACTCTAGTGATTCATTCACCCCGGGTAAGTCTCGTCTTTCGGGGGCGATGTCAATAAGCTGTAATTGGTGAATAAAAAGGATGGCCAAGCGAGCCCGGGTCATATTATCATCGTATTCATTGTCATATCCGTTAAGCGTTTTGCTTTCGCTATTACCCTTGCGCCGTTCTTCCTCCTCTCAGTGAAGGGCAGTAAATGCGGCTGATCGCCACCGTTTCATAACACTATCTTCATGTGTAATCTAGGTGTGGATGTCTTGTGTGCATGCATGCATAGATCCTCGGGTATATCAAATGGCATCGACAGAAGACCGGGTTACGCCCGGCCGGAAGTCTTCGTCATGCGCGATGGTGGTCTTCGGACCTACATCCTCCGCCACGTACCGAGGGTCCATAATTCCATGAACTATACATCTGCTATACGATAAATATTTGCATCATGCCTGTCATTGCTATAATCATCATGTAGCTCTTTTTAATCCGGCTTCGACGGCCCGCTATCTCGGCAATTAATCAAAGGTGTTCCCTCCTCGTGGGGGATGTAATTAACGCCATAACCTTTATGGTATGGCGGACTGCTGGTCCCGACCGAACCTCACATTCACCCGATATGGGTCAGAATGAGCGCACAATAAAATTGTCACTCATGTGACTGGAACGCCCACGTCGTCAATCAGTCAGTTGACTACCAGTTAGCCAAATGGTTGATCGATACGCGAATGAAAAGGGAAAGAAAGAAAACGCTGAAACAGGGGCCCAACGGTAACCGGTCCACAAACCTTCTCTAAAGGTCGGCCCGTACAACACTCCCTGGTGCGACTAGCACACGCGTACTAGTAGGCTACGACTAGTGGAGGGTCACTGAAGGAGTAGACTCTCGAGTCACGGAAAACGACGCCCGCAGCCGACGACGCATGGGGACCACCCCACTCACCGGCCCCGTCGCATGGTGACAAAAGCCGACAATGACATCTCCCGGTACACTCTGTACGACGAGAGACACGCCGACGCAACCTGTCCCCTTGAATGGTCCACACTGGGTCGCTCAGGGATGTGCGGTCACACAGGGACCGCACAAGGGTTTGAACGGTCAGATCTGGACCGTTCCACCCAGGGTCCAAACGACAGATGAACGGCCAACACAGGACCGTTCAAACTGATGTGCGGTCAACTCTTGACCGCACGTGAGTGAGGAACGGTCAGCTCCTGGCCGCTCGTCTCCCAACGATAAAAATCCTGGACGGTTAGTCCTTAGCCGCACTTGGGGAAGAGCAGCTACGGCTTAGCCGTTCAGGGGTTGTGCGGTCAAGACCAGACCGCACATCCAACCATAGCACTAGGGAATGTATGGCCAGCACCTGGCCGTACAAAGGGTTATGTGGCCAGTTCCTGGCCGCACATCCCAGTGCACTGCACAACGGTCACAACCAACGGTCAAAAACCCTAGGGTTGGGCGGTCGCTGTGGGGCCGCACATTAGGATATGCGGTCCCACGATAGACCGTCCAAGCCCACTGCGCCCCAAGCCCCAGCCGAAGCGCGCCGAGCCGATGAACGGTCCGAATAGGACCGCATAAGGGTTATGCGGTCACTGGTTCGACCGCACATCGCTCACCGGCGCGAAAACGGCGAACCCCGCCGGAATTGCCCAAATCGGCCTCAAAACAAGCTCCATGGAGGGGGAAATGGCGAGAGAAGAACCCCCAAGCCCCCTAGCATGCTCCTACGCCCTTAAACCACGAAATCGGGGCTCAAAATGATGGATCAGACGAACTCACCCCGCGGCATGATCAACCCTTCCCGGCTCAAAATAAACCCCTCTCGACCTCGTCTCGAGCCGAAACTCACGGGGAAGGAAGACAAGAGGCTAAGAAACGTCACCCTACCTCCGGTCTGCGACGAAACGCTCCGATCCGAGCTCGAAGCCGCGAAGAACGCCGTTAGAATCTCGCCTCCCCACGCTTCCCACGCTCGCCGTATGCCCGCACGATCGCCACTACGTCACCCACGTCCTCGCGCCGTCGCACCGCCGCCGTCTGCAGCCGGAACGGAGGTCACCGTGCTCCAATGGGAGAGAGAGAGAGTGAGAGGGCGGCCACGGTCGGGGAAGGAAGGAGGAAGAAGAAGAAGAAAGAGAAAGAGGAAAAGAAAAAGAAAAGAAAATGGGATTATATAGAAAATCCAAATTTTCGGAAAAATACCAAAAAATAGAAAAATACATTTCCGGAATCCTCGGAACGCACCGATCGCAATGGTACCACTCGTGCCCGGGTGAACCGCCCGGTTCGCCCGCAGCGAGCTTCCGAAGAAAAAGCCGAAACACACACCGGGAATCGGAAAACACACGCGGAAAAGCCGCGGAACGCCTCCGGGCCTCCGAAATGACTCCGGATCGCGCCGATCCGAACACGAAAGATGTCCGAAACGAAATTTCGGACACAACAGAGCCGGACGCTCCGAAAACTAGATCTGGGACCCACGAAGAAGGATCCGAAAGGTCCGGGATATTACATGTGGGGTGGAGGACTGGTGTAGCTTTGTTGTGCTACCACAAGGGCTGCATCACAAATCCATGCTCACTGTGTAATAATGGGCGTAACCTAACCAAACTTTATGATTTGTTGTGCTACCATAAGATTACAATTGTTCTGGAGGCCGAATAAGACTAGAAATTGTAAGAAATTACAATTGGCAAGAGTTGCCTACTCATTAAGTATGGGGCGGTTTGTTGTGCTATCACAAGACCACTATTGTAATGTTAATGGGATTCTAGTCCCCACTAGAAAATTGGCGGAGTTTTCTGTATTTACATAATGGGGGTTATGTAAAGTCATCAAAAATTAGTGGGAGCTTTATGTTAAGATAAAAGGCCATATCTTAGTTGAATGTCTATAATGTTATATCGTGCATCTCCTTTTAGATTAATAATGTCGAATCACAGATTGTTGTGGCATATTAGATGTCAACAAAGATTCACTGAATCAAAATTTTGTGACTGGCTCATGAAATTGAGAATAGTTTTCATGACTCGAAAGGCAAATAGTTTATGTTCTTGATGAGTTATTGCCTGAACCTCCTTATGTTTGTTAGTAAGACTAACGATAAGAGGAGGGCTTAGTAACTCTTTGAGAAAGATGATGCTAAGCAATTGAAATTCCTGGCTAAGGCTATCAAGAGATATGAGACTATGAGAGACTAGAGATGGTGCCTCCATTAGCATGGGGATGGGTAATGGAAGAAGAACTGCAAGTTGAATCTTGTAGGGATGGCAAAGCAGAAGCTTGGTGAAGCTTCAGATACTGATAAGTAGAAGGCACTTAATCAAGATCAAGGGTTGTTGTTGGCACCGACTTATTTTCTCAAATTAATCGAGGATTAAGCATAGGGAAATACTCCCTAAATGGAGCAAAACGGCACATCGCCAAAGTTGCTCTACCAGTCGAGTTGTGTTCGGAGATCGAGACGTGTTGCCGGGTCAAGCGGCGCAATATAACAACTGGGGATCGGCCCTTAGCAAATGGCACTATGCCAGCCAGTTTTCTGACAACCGAGTCAGTTTCGGGAGTCAGGACAACCTACCGTACCTTATGGCACTCTGTGAAGCTTCGGGGATCACCCTCGGACACCGTGCATACGGCATTATACCACCGAAGCTTCAACAACCGAGTTAACTTGGGACTCAGAACAGCATGCCGCATCATACAATTCTTCACCAAGGAGCGAGGGTCACCCCGACCACCAGACAAGCGGCATCATCATGTCGACGCCCCAGTCGTCGAGCCCAACCAAGGGTCCTAACCAGCTATCCGTGACCCGTGACAACATCAGCAATCGATCGGGTCCACCCCCGATCACTAAGTTTGCAGGTTTGCCCTCGTTCAACATAGCTACCCGAGCCGACACGGGGGCACCCTGACTACAAGCCACGCCACGTGGCGCCCAGCAATGAGGCCGGGGTCTACCCTCGAGTCGCCTCTCTCCAGCCCTCTGAAGTCAAAGGAAGACCCACCTGGGACCAACCACAAGTTTCAGGAGCCCACAGCACCCTTATACGGCCTATACACGCGTGTCGAAAATTTCCTCGAGCACCTGGTGGGCGCGTATGCTCCAGCCACTCTACAGCAAGTCCGAGCCCAACTCCGGACTCCTAGCAACCCATCGCGTCATGCACCACCATCGTGCGCCCTCGCACGCGGATTGACCTGCGTGGTCAGGTCGCGGGGGTCAAGGGAGCAGCGCCCCTTGCGAGGGTTTCCGGGGGCGGAGCCCTCGGAAGAAAATTTCTATTTATGATGGGTCAAACCCTCAGTCAAACCCCCAGTCAAACCCTCAGTTAAACCCACAGTCAAACTCCAGTCAAACCTTAGTAAAACCCGCGGTAAACCCTCGGTCAAACCCGCGATAACCCCTCCAGGGAAGGGTTTAGGCGGACCAGCCTCACCCCCAAGGCTGGTCCGCCTAAACCCCCATTAAACAAAAAAAAAATTTTTTTTAATTAAAAAAGTGCCCAGCCAGTCCGGCCAAACCCCCCCTGAGGGAGGGTTTTGGCGGACCAGCCTGGACCCCCAGGCTGGTCCGCCTAAACCCCCTGGGGGAGGGGGTTTATGCGGACCAACCTGCCCCCTCAGGCTGGTCCGCCTAAACCCCATCAAAACTAAAAAAAAGGTTTTTTAGGCGGACCAGACCAGCCCCTTGGGCTGGTCCACCTAAACCCCACTTGGGGGAGGGGTTTATGCGGACCAGACCAGCCCCTTGGGCTGGTCCGCCTAAACCCTCCTTCCCCCACTCTGTAACACTCTCCCAGGGTTTAGGCGGATCAGCTTTGCCCCCAAACCTAGTCCGCCTAAATCCCCCATGACCCTTCATCTACCCCTATAAAATTCCCCCCTAGGCAGCTCAAGGGATATGAAATGGAATGAAGGATGCAATGCAACACCCTCCGACCTAACTGTCGCGCCCTCGGACTCCCGAGGCCTTAGGCAAGGGTCGGGGACGCGAGGAGCTAAGTGCACGTGCGGTTGGCTTGTTGATCGGCTCTTACACGCCGAGGGTATGTCACACGTACTCCCCTCACGCGGCATCTAGCCATCGCACACAAGTCCATGCCCGTCGCGTATAAGGTGTTATGACAACGACGAACACACCCGCATCCCGGGTCCGCCCGCGTATGACAACCCACGGTGGCCGCGCATACGCCATGATGCCGCACCTACTTCCGTCACGGAACCGCGTGCCTACCGCTTATCTCGAGCTAGCCGCCGACCGCTCAGACTGATGACTCGAGTTACCTGGACCCTGGCCTAGGAGCAATATTCCCGGGGCCGGCCTCGACTCCTCGACATGACGACATTTGCCTTCCGAGGCCCGGACCCGACCGCTCACCTTGAGCCGCGTCCAACCTCCATCAGGCGCCAGCCCACGACCGCCCCTGCCACCTAGGCAGTCAGGCTTGTCTCGATCTCCTCATGGGGAGCCTCTGTAAAACACGCGGATATCCGCCTCATTACGCATTGACCCGGGGACTGACCTGCGCGTCGGAATTGTCCCGTGGCTTGCGCCAGTTGTACTTTGGCCTCCTTGGCCCAGTTGTAAAGCCCACGTGGCTCTCATATAGCATGAAACCAGTTGAACACATGTACCTACTCAGGTCTCAGCCTCTTCACGGTGCCTGCCTCCTTCAGTCAAAACGGTGCCCCCGGCACCCGACTGCTAGCTACTCCAGTCACATCGGGGCCCACGGCACCCGCCTCCTCAGTCACAACGATGTCCCCGGCACCCGGCTGCCAGCTACTCCTGTCACAACGGTTCCCCCGGCACCCGATTGCCAGCTACCTCAGTCACAACGGTCCCGCCGGCACCCGACTACCCAGCTACTTCAGTCACAACGGTGCCCCCGGCACCCGACTGCCAACAACTCTAGTCACAATGGTGCCCCCGGCACCCGACTGCCAGCTACTCCAGTCACATCGGGGGCTGCAGCACCCGACCACTCAACCTCCCCCACACAATGGTGCCTATGGCACCCCCACTGCCCAGACCTCGACACTCTCTCATGTCGGGAATACATTGTGACGCCCCTCGGGTGCCATCCTGCTGAGTCACATGTCCTCTGACAGACACTATGTACACATACGGAACTACCCACACAATAATGCAATGACCCGGGGACTGTCATGAATGTTGGAATTGTCCCGTGGCTTGCAAGCAATTGTAATCGGGCTCTCATGCCCCCATATAAATGCCTTTCATGGCATATAAGTCATGTAATCCAGTCAGGGAGCGGATTCCCCTCCTCACTGGAACCAGTCTCTCTGCCCCCAGTTATCCCTGTTGTGTTGTTGTTGCCCTGTCGCTGTTGCACGGACTAAGCCCTCCCGACGTCGCGGCTCTCAGGGTCCCTGACTCTCTCTTCGGCAGTAGAAACAAAGGTATTCGGATTCAATCCGATGTAAAATAAACACCAGTTGCTTGCGACCGATGGGGAAAGACGTCCAGTACACGAACCCCATAATCACATGCGCACTCGCACCCGTGGAACCCCTTCTATCCACGTGTCGCCAGATCTCTCGAGTCACGTGCCACGTCCTGGCGACGCTTCCCCGGTCAATCCTCGGTTCCATAGGTGATTGTCATGAAATCGGCTGGCACGTCCGTATTCCACCCAGCCATCCCTGTCCCAGTCTCCCAGAATGATGAACCATACTCCATCCCTTCTAGTGCGTTCCTATCATTCTCTCTGCCTTCTTCTCAATACCCCCGGAATCCCCGCGTGCCCAGTCAACCTATCTCGGCCTTCCGTAAAAGGCGAGTATACACCCCCGCCGCGAGGACAAAACAACAAGTGACTCCCCGCGGAAACAAACAAGGGTGTTCTACAGATTGAAAGTGGAGCAAGAGTTGCTGCCATTTTAGTAGAGACTATTGACCTTGAGATGCCTTCAGGAGCTATTTAGAATATATTGATAAATTTTATTACATTTCTCCCTTTATCAGGAACGTTAATTCCAATTCTACTTTAAACCCTCGTGGTTTTGATGTTAGTTTTGGAACAATAGTTAGTGTAATGTTATTGAATGGTAAAGGGTTTGCCAATGGGAGTTTATGTAATATCTGTTCATTCTAAACACTGGTGCTCCTGAGTTTTGTGTGGTTATGCTTCCAAATATGAAGAGGATTGATATAAATCAAGCATATCTCTGGCATTGAGGGCTGGGTCATCTTAGTGAAGAAAGGTTCACATGTTGTATGAAATGGATGTTTTTAATCTATTTGATTGTGAATCGTTTACAACGTGTGAATTATACCTCATGGGTAAGATGACCAATTCTCTATTTAGGAGATATGGAGATAGAGCCATGGAGTTATTTGAACTCATTCATTCTGATGAATATGGATTTATTTCCACCTAGGCCAAAGGAGGATTTTCTCACTTCACTACTTTCACTAACAATTTCTCTATGCTTTGATACGAGTACTTAATGAAGTACCAATATTAAGCTTTTGAGAAATTTAAGAGTTTAAGAGTGAAGTGGAGAAATAGATTGGAAAGGATATTAAAACTCTTCGATCGGATCGAGGAGGAAAACACTCAAGTACATGGATCACACAATACCTTAGGGATAATGGTGTATTATCATGGTGGACGCTTCCTTCCTCTCATCTTAATTATGAGGGTGTAGAAGAAAGGAGGAATCATACCTTGTAGGACATGGTATGGTCCATAATAAGCTTTGTCGAATTACCCTTGTCTCTCTGGGGAGTCATACCCTAAAGACCACTTCTTATATGTTGAATAAGATTCCGTTTAAATTGATGTCTTCCGTACCATATGAGATATGGAAAGGGCGAACAATTGACCTTAAGCGTGTTAAGGTTTTGGGCTCTCCCACTAAATGTGTGTTATTAAGAATACACCATGTAGCTCACCATCATTATTATAGACCTCAGACCGATCTTTATTTCAAAAGAGTTTGTTGTGTTACCACAAGACTCATTTGACTTGAGGATTAGTCCAAGTCTATGGCATAGTGATGTCTTTAAGAGAGTTAGACAAATGTTGTAGCTTTGTTGTGCTACCACAAGGGCTATAACATTAATCTATGCTTTCTGTGTATTGATGGATCAATTTGACTAAGTCACTTTGATTTGTTGTGCTACCACAAGGTCATGGTGATTTAGGAGATAAATTGGTTCGGATATTGTAAATGTTGTAAATATCAAGAGTTGGTAGGAACAGTGGGAGCAAAGTAGATCTATAAGGAGTTCTAGAACTACAAAGCATAATGTCAACTAAGGAACCTATTCGAGTTGACACACAAGTTGTTCATAGGTCTGGCTGAGTACCTATAGAACTAAGAAGATATGTTGGACATATCTCTGGTTTGAATAATAAGGTACTATAAAATGAGGATAGTGATCCTCTGACCTATGAGGAGACAATAATTGTTATTGACTATGGGAAAATGACAAGAGACCATAAAATCGAATATGGATTCCATGTACTCCATACAAGTTATGAACTTGGTAGGTCCACCCGAGGGTATTGTACCCATCAGATGCAAGTGGATTTTCGAGAAGATAAATTGGAGAAGATGGATAGGTAGATACTTACACGGCAAGCTTAGTGATAGAAGTAATATCATTACAGTCAAAATGTTGATTATGACAAAATATTATGTCCAGTTGTCATGTTTGAATCCATTGAGATTTTACTTGCCTTTGAGGCATACCATGGTTATAAGGTTTGCCATATGGACGTGAAATGATGTTCCTCATAAGTAATCTAAATGAGGAAGTGTATATGTTACAACCAGAGAGATATCACCTCCATGGGATGCCCAAATATGGTGTGCTAGGTTCAAAGGTCCATCTATGGACTAAAGAAAAGCTTCCCGCAGCTAAAACATGAGGTTTGATATGGTGATCAAATCTTATAACTTCATTAGGAATGAAGGAGAGTCTTGTGTGTACAAGAGGATAAGTGGGAGTATAGTTACAATTTTGATTCTGTGTGTAGATAACAAATTACTCATTAGGAATGATGTAGTTAGGTTATCTTAGGTTAAGTTGCATTGTCTAAGTACTTCTCCATGAAATACTTGAGAGAAGCATCCTTAACATTGGTAACTTGGGTCTATATAGATAGATCAAGGAAGGATGCTTAACTTAACTCTGTTATCGTACATAGGTGGTATTGTCAAAGAGTTTGATAAAGAACGATACCCAGATAAGTCTTATGCTGATGAGACATGAATTTTACCTCTCTAAGAAGATGTTTTCTAACTCTTCTATGTAGAGGTAACACATGAGTAATATTCATTATGCTTTAGGCATAAAGGTTTATCATGTGTAATATACTATGTATGAGGTCTGATATATCGAATGCTCTAAGTGTTAGGAGCATGTATCAGACAGATCCAGGTGAGCAACATTGGAGTGCTACGAAATGTATTCTTAAATTCTTGAGAAAAATTAAGGATATGTTCCTGGTGAGTGGAGAAGGTGATTTGACGGTTAGTTGGAAGAGTTCCAAATAGACAATAAATAACGATTCGACATTATGTAGATGAAATAGTTCATCATCATGATGTAGGGAGTTATCCCTAGTGTCACTGATCAGGTACCCTTGTTATCCGATAACGAGAGGGTTATAGCTCTTGCCTTGGAACCGTGATCTCATCAGAAGTCGTTGTACTTTCTGTAATGGTTCCACCTGATTAGAGATATTATAAATAAAATGGAGATGCTACCTAGAAAGAGTTTTTTTTTCGCTAATAATATTACAGATCCACTAACTAAGCCGTTGACTCAAGATGTAGTTGAGTATCACCTAAGGCTGATGTGATGCGGGACGCTAGGAGAACTGGGACTCTATGTGAAGACGCGACTAAATGGACAACAAGACCAGTAACTTTGCAATTATTTGAACGGCGTAGATGCGACACCTAGAGTTCCTTAGAAGTAAATTATGCCAAAATAACAAGAAAGTAAGCTCACAGGCGTCCCAAGAGAGGGAAGCGCGTCGATCCGCACGGTTGAGAAACCGGCGAGTCTAGGGTGGGTAGCTCCACACTTGTGACTCGGATGAGCCACGGGACGGTCACACTCTCTCTCCGCAGCAGTGTTATAAAATGAATATACGAGCTAGGATCCTACTACGCACACAAGCAGTGGCATCAAGAGAAAATACTAAAAGAGCAAGCTACTAAGCAAAGAAGCGGACGCATACCTCCACGCTCGGGGCGTGGGGAAGAAGCCCGGCCAAGTCACACGATCCCCGATACAATGCTGAACGAGTACAACCAAACACAGCCCACTCCTTGCAGGGAGGTAAAAGGCTACACAGCGGGACCCGGGGGTCGTGCAACGTGGGGTGACGGGTGCCGGGTCGGTGAACCTCGTCGTACGCGAGCCACCGCGAGTCGGTATGAACTGGGACCAGCAACAAGAGTGGCGCGTCACGGAGGCTGAGGAAGGCGCCAATGTCCCTGGTAGCACGCTGTGGGGGATGGCGAGCCTCCTGGAAGACGAGGGAAGCCGACGACGTCGGCTGGAACCTCCGGAGTGGTCGCGAGCGGGGGGCAGGCTGCTAGCCGGCCTGCGCACGCGTAGGAGAGCAGCTGGACGAAGACCCTGGCACGTGACCTTCTGCTCGTCCGTTGGTCACGAAACTCAGCGTAGGTGCTGGTGGGGGTGTCCCAGGGACACCGGTGAAGTGGCGACTGCAACGGAGTATCGAAGGCGATGTTGCAAATTTTGTAACAGGCCCTACACGTTTTGGTCTGTCCTCTGGCAGCAGGACCACAGGTCGAAGATTGGGCTTGAACCGGGTCCTCCGGATGGCAAATTGGGCGGGGTTTTCTCTGGTGGATAGGTGAGGGTCGTGGGATGACTGGGTAGCAGTGGTGGGGTGGCGCGTAGTGGAGGTTTTGGGCATGGAAAGTGAAAACAGATGGGGTTCAGTTCTACAGTCCAGTGCAGTCAGAACTGAGAGCTATGAAGGTGGATGGGATAAGTAGGGAACGGGGGCTCAGACACTTGCAATAAAATTCTAGGGGATGGTTTTGGACGTGGTGAAGCAATGCTGAAAATCTCAGGTCATTTGAAGATGTATAGAGGAACGTTCCTTTGGAGGGGCTTTGGCACTATCGCGGCAGGACTGCACAGGAGCAGTCTGCGCGACCAAAATGGGTCCAAAGGGAAGTTTTCGCCCCGATGGAGATTTGAAGTGGGATTTTCAGGAGAGGTAGGGGACATGTAGGGGAAGAGAAGTGAAGAAGGGGTTGACGTGATCAGAGGTCAGGAAGAGGGCGTCCCAACGTGATCTTTTGGGTTCTGGTTTACTACAGGTCTGCACAGAGACAGCCTGCGCAAGGAAAAGGGCTATGAAGACAACTTTCGCTACTGGACGAATTTGGCTATGGGGTTTTCAGGGGACGTGGGGGACAGGGGGATGAAGAAAAGCTTAGAAGGGTTCAATGGGGTTTGGGGATGGTAAAGGAGGGTGCCAACCTGATCTTCCGGACTCATTTCTGCAGGCAGACAACCAGATCTGGGCGCAGGACAGCAAGGGCCATCTCCTCCAAGCTTGTTGCAAAACCTTGATCAATGGGACTCCCGGCTTGAGCAGAAGATGGGGAGGTCGCCTCCCACCTGTGGAGCATCCAAGAAACCTGTAATAGACCTTAGGAGTCGCTCCCAAGGGAAGAGGAAGAGAGGGAGGAGAGATAGAGGGTGTCATACCCTAGAGGGGAGGAAGAAGAAGGAAATGCTCTTGGCCAAAACTCATTTTTCATTCATTCATTCATCAAATCCTCAAGAGGGGGAATACATGATAATATATAGAGTTTGGACTCCACCTTCCCTCCTTAGAGTTTGAATTTGAATCCCTTTGAAATTTAAATTGTATGGGCTCCATCATTGCTCCTTGGAGTTTGGATTTGGAACCCATTTGAAATTTAAATTCTATGGGCTCCATCATTGCTCCTTGGAGTTTGTGTTTGACCCATTTGAAATTTAAATTCTATGGGCTCCATTTTCCCTCCTTGGAGTTTGAATTCGAACCCATTTGAAATTTGAAATCCCAAAATGATGCAAACCCAAATACATGCCAAAGACACACCTAAGACGTACACAATACAAAATACGACCAAGTACGTATAAAATATAAATACGACCCAAATACATACAAAATATAAATACAACCCAAATACGTACAAAATACAAATACGTATAAAAATACGTACTAAAGTGTCAAAGCTCCGGGGCGGACTCCAGACTGTCCCCCAGCCACAATGAGGTCGGTGTCGACCGAGTCGTGCTGCGTGTCCGGTACCGACGACTCTCTGAGTCGAGCCGTATTCTTGCTCTGGTGTCCTCACCAATTCTCCCCGGGTGGGAAGAACTCGACCCTGTCGAGTAAGGGTCTCTGTCGCTCTGGTACCGCTCTAGAAAGTCTGGATCTAACCTCTCCAGCTCTGCCCGGGAGATCCATGCATCATCGGACGCGGGCCGTCCCCTCCAACGCACCAAGTAGCGGTGATACGCGCCACTCCTGGTGGTGGTCACCTGCTCATCCAGTATAGACTCTATCCGCTCACGCTGCTGAGGTGACAGGGTTGGAAGTGGACTCTCAGGGGAGGGCTCACTCACAAAGGGTGGAGAAGGCCCAAACAACTCACTAGGGATCACTGCCGGGTCCCTATATGCGACTAAGTCCGAGACATTGAATGTGGAACTGATACCATAGTCATCCGGTAAGTCAACAACATATGCACTGGATCCAACTCGCTTCACTACTCTAAAGGGGCCAGCACCACGAGCCTGTAGTTTCTTCACAGCTCCAGAAGGAAACCGTTCCGGTCTGACCCGGATCATGACATAATCTCCCTCCCGGAACTCACGGGGGTGTCTATGAGCGTCAGCCAATTCTTTATATCGCGCGTTGCTGGTCTCTATATGGCGACGAATACCATCATGCAAACCCCTAACATGCTCGGCAAACGACTCTGCAGACTGCGACACTCTAGCATGCATGGGTAAGGGAACAAGATCCACTGGCTTCCTAGGTCTATATCCTGTAACAACCTCAAAAGGACTCATTCCTGTGGACCTATTGACTGAGTCATTATATGCAAACTCGGCAAGTGGCAAAACCGAATCCCAGTCCCTCTCGCGTTCCCTAACCAAACATCTCAAGAGGTTCCCCAAACTTCTATTGACTACCTCAGTCTGCCCGTCAGTCTGGGGGTGGTAAGCTGTGGAGAATTTGAGCTGAGTGCCCATCAAATGCCAAAGGGTCTTCCAAAAGTAGCTAGTGAACCGGACATCTCGATCGGACACAATGGACTTAGGAAGCCCAAATCGGCTCACTACACTAGAGAAGAACAATCGAGCAACCCTAGAGGCATCTGAAGTCTTTGAACAAGGAATGAAGAGGGCCATCTTCGAAAATCTATCAACCACCACAAAAATTGAATCATGCTTGCGGGCGGTCCGTGGCAACCCCAAAACAAAATCCATGCTGATATCCTGCCACGGCCTATCAGGCACAGGAAGAGGAGTATAAGGACCTGAAACCTGCTTCCTCATTTTGGCCACAGTGCAGGTACGACACTGGGCCACAATGCGAGCAACGTCACGCTTCAAACTAGGCCAATAAAAACGATGCTCGACTGCCTCGATGGTCTTATTCCGACCGAAGTGGCCGGCTAGACCTCCCGCATGCATCTCCCAAGTGAGGAAGTCGCGAACGGAAGTCCGTGGAACACACAAGCGACTCCCACGAAAGAGATAACCATCCTGCAACATATAATCAATGTGCTCTTGGGATGGCCCCGACTGGAGGGTGGTATAAATCGGACCAAAGTCCGGACAATCGGCATATGCCTCCTTCATCCTATCCATCCCTACCACCTCTACACTCATGGTGGTCAAAAGATAAGCGCGACGGCTCAGAGCGTCGGCCACCCGGTTCTCCGCACCGGCCTTGTGCTTCAGCACAAAGGTATAATCCTGAAGGAACTCCACCCAGCGACTGTGACGAGAATTGAGCTTTTTCTGGGCATGGAGATACTTGAGTGCCTCATGATCAGAAAACAGGACAAACTCCTGGTGCAACAAGTAATGTCTCCAATGCCGAAGGGCCTGCACAACTGCGTAAAACTCTTTATCATACGTAGAATAACGCAGTTTAGCATCGCTCAATTTCTCACTGAAGTATGCAATGGGGTGGGTCTCCTGACTCAGAACACCACCAATACCAACCCCGGAGGCATCGCAAGAGACCTCAAACACCTTCGTGAAATCAGGAAGTCTAAGAATAGGTGCTTGGGTCATGCGCTCCTTGAGGAGCCCAAATGCGGCTGAGGCGGCCTTCGTCCACTCAAACGTCCCCTTTCGGATGCAATCTGTAATTGGGGCCGTGATAGAGCTGAAGCCTCGAATAAAGCGGCGATAGAAGGTCGCCAGTCCGTGAAAGCTGCGGACATCATGAAGAGTACGAGGTTCGGGCCACTCCACTATGGCCCTGACCTTCTCCGGGTCAGCGGAGACTCCCTCGCTAGACACGATAAACCCCAAGAATGTGACCTGACTAGTCATGAAAGCGCATTTCTTAGGGTTGGCATAAAGACTCTCTCTCCTCAGAATAAGACAGACCTGCCGTAGATGGTCTAAGTGGGCCTCCCGAGTGCGGCTATAGATAAGGATATCATCAAAATATACCACCACAAAGACCCCAATCAAAGGTCGAAGGACCTGAGTCATCAGCCGCATAAAAGTGCTGGGAGCATTGGTCATCCCAAAGGGCATGACCAGCCACTCATAAAGACCATCTTTGGTCTTAAAGGCCGTCTTCCACTCATCACCGGGCCTGATCCTCACCTGGTGATAGCCACTCTTCAGATCAATCTTGGAAAACATAGTGGCTCCCGCCATCATATCGAGCATATCATCTAAGCGGGGAATGGGAAATCTATACTTTACCGTGATCTTATTGATTGCACGGCTGTCGACGCACATCCTCCAAGTACCGTCCTTCTTAGGGGCAAGCAAGGCAGGGACGGCACATGGACTCATGCTCTCACGGAGAGATCCCCTCGTCATCAACTCCTCAACCTGACGCTGAAGCTCAGCGTGATCAGCGGGGCTCATCCTATAATGTGGCAAATTGGGCAATGAGGACCCCGGAATCAGGTCAATAGCATGCTGAATGTCCCGCATAGGTGGAAGACCCTCGGGTAAATCATCGGGAAATACATCAGTAAACTCCCGAAGGACATCAGCAACATCAGATGGGAGATCACTCTCCGTCTCTCCAACCACCTCTCGGACTATAATGGCAAAAATAGGGTCCCCTCTAACAAAGTCACGCTCCAACTCCCGGGAGCTGACTAGCATCAACCTCCTAGTCGGAGGAACACTCAGGGCGGGGACATCCGGAGGCAAGGTCGTAGCCTGAGCTGGCAATGGGGTACTGGGCCCTGGAATAGCAGGAGTCGGGGTACTAGGCCCAGTGGGACCCCGGATGGATGGACTCCTCGGCTGGGACGGGTGAAGGGTAATCCGTTGGCCATTATGGTCGAATGTGCATGTGTTTGACCGGCCATGGAGGGTAGCATCCCGATCAAATAACCAGGGCCTTCCCAGGATAATACTGCCTACCTCCATAGGCAACACATCACACCAGATCCCATCCTGGTAGGCATGGAACTGTAATGGCACCAGACATCGCAGCCTTACTGGGATAGAGGTGGAATCTACCCATGACACGCGATAAGGGGAAGGGTGGTCCACGGGGGTCAACCCTAAGCGTGTCACAGTACCCGTGGAGATAGCGTTAATACAGCTCCCACTGTCTATGATCACCTTGCAGGCTTTCCCACCCAGCCTACAAAAGGTATGAAAAATGGTGGTGCGACGCCAGTCATCACTCACCAACGGCTGGGTCAAGATACACCTGACAACACCCAGCTGAACGTCATCCTGGCACTGTGTGCCCTGGACATCTAGTTGCTCGCCCTCAAGCAGCTCATCAAAGAATTCCTCCGCGAGCTCCTGGTCAGCCTCATAACTGACGGATACGACACCATGTGCGAGCTCACCAGTCGAAGAATCTCCGATGACCAAAGAGGATCGGGTAGGACAACTAACAGCATAATGACCAACCCCTCCACACATATAACACTCATGACGGGACCCAGTGCCCTGAGGTGCTCCACCAGTCATCGGCCCCTTTCCCTTGTCATCACGACGGGCCGGGGGTGGTGGAAGCTGGGGTCGGGTAGGAATGGTGGGCTGCTGAGGCCGAGGGGCCGGGGCTGGAGCCTGGGGTCGAGGGGGATAGTCCCTCGGAGGGGGAGGACGAGGTCTAAGGGCAGTGAAGTCCTGACGAGCGGGTTCCTGTGGACGGGCCACAGGTCCCCGAGGGTAAGGTCCAGTCATAGCATGAGGGTCCGACCCACGAGGATATGTGGGTCCCAGGCGCTGGACTGGAGCAAACTCGTACTCAAACTGCTCTAACTCGAGTGCGACCTGATAAGTCTCCTCCAGGGTCGTCGCATGGCGGCGAAACAACTCATATTGGTAGTGCGGCCGCAGACCCCGACGGAAGCGAGAGATGGTCATGGCACTCTTCTCCGTGACCCCACATCGCAAGTAGTACTCATCAAAATCAGCGATGTAGTCGGTCACAGTCCGATCCCCTTGGCTGAGACTCTGCCACCTATCAATAAGCCTCTAACGGTATGTGGAAGGAAGGTATTTTTGCCTGAGCTTTACCTTCATATCATCCCATGTCTCAATCTGGGGTTAATGTCGCTGCATCAACAGGCTCTCCACGTTTCTCCAATAAGTCTGTGCCTGCCCTAGCAATTTCATTTTGGCAAATCGGACTCTCCGGTGGTCCGTCATCTCATACCACTCAAAGTAGCGGTCCATACCCGCTTCCCAATCAACATAGACCTTAGGGTCCAAGGGCCCATCAAAGGCGGGAGGATCCGCGCGCACGGACCTAAGGAGACGGTCATCCTCGTCGTCCCTATGGGGCCTATAGCCACGTCGAGCACGGCCATAACCCTCAACCTCATTATCGGACCCAAAATCATCAAACTCCTGAATACGTGGTCTCCGGTCGTCGGCCCTAGGGTGTGCGGGCCGAAGAGCAGGGTCAAGTGGGCCTTGGGCCTGCCCGGGGACATCCTCACGCGGAGCTCTATCCTGGTTGGGCCGTCCAACTAGACCTTGAATGGTCCGGTCGGAAGCCTCCATCCGGTCCCCCATGGCCTTCATCCGGCCCTCCATGAATGCAGCATGATCTCTAAAGCTCTTATCGGACTGATCTATCCGATTCATGAGAGCCTGCATCATATCCTGAAGGGAAAAGTCACTAGGGGCAGCATTCCTAGGGTCACCCATTGGGACCGGGTGTTGGTAATCTGTACCACGCCGAGTGGGCATGTAATGGAACTAAATGCAAGGGAATTTTTTTTTCTTTTTTTCTAATGCAAACTAATGCAAGACTCTAAAGGACAAATGGGGGTAGAACGAAGACTCAAATTCACCCTAGACAACCTATGGCTCTGATACCAAATTTGATGCGGGACGCTAGGAGAACTGGGACTCTATGTGAAGACGCGACTAAATGGACAACAAGACCAGCAACTTTGCAATTATTTGAACGGCGTAGATGCGACACCTAGAGTTCCCTAGAAGGAAATTGTGCCAAAATAACAAGAAACTAAGCTCACAGGCGTCCCAAGAGAGGGAAGCGCGTCGATCCGCACGGTTGAGAAACCGGCGAGTCTAGGGTGGGTAGCTCCACACTCGTGATTCGGATGAGCCACGGGACGGTCACACTCTCTCTCCGCAGCAGTGTTATAAAATGAATATACGAGCTAGGATCCTACTATGCACACAAGCAGCGG
Organism: Amorphophallus konjac; assembly: GCA_022559845.1. NCBI lineage: Eukaryota > Viridiplantae > Streptophyta > Magnoliopsida > Alismatales > Araceae > Amorphophallus > Amorphophallus konjac. The sequence goes on from JAHNEJ010001153.1 coordinate 33,557, forward strand.
CATCAAGAGAAAATACTAAAAGAGCAAGCTACTAAGCAAGGAAGCGGACGCATACCTCCATGCTCGGGGCGTGGGGAAGAAGCCCGGCCAAGTCACACGATCCCCGATACAATGCTGAACGAGTACAACCAAACACAGCCCACTCCTCGCAGGGAGGTAAAAGGCTACACAGCGGGACCCGGGGGTCGTGCAACATGGGGTGACGGGTGCCGGGTCGGTGACGTAGGAGAGCAGCTGGACGAAGACCCTGGCACGTGACCTTCTATTGGTCTGTTGGTCACGAAACTCAGCGTAGGCACTGGTGGGGGTGTCCCAGGGACACCGGTGAAGTGGCGACTGCAACGGAGTACCGAAGGCGATGTTGCGAATTTTGTAACATGCCCTACACATTTTGGTCTGTCCTCTGGCAGCAGGACCACAGGTCGAAGATTGGGCTTGAACCGGGTCCTCCGGATGGCAAATTGGGCGAGGTTTTCTCTGGTGGATAGGTGAGGGTCGTGGGATGACTGGGTAGCAGTGGTGGGGTGGCGCGTAGTGGAGGTTTTGGGCGTGGAAAGTGAAAACAGATGGGGTTCAGTTCTGCAGTCCAGTGCAGTCAGAGCTGAGAGCTATGAAGGTGGATGGGATAAGTAGGGAACGGGGGCTCAGACACTTGCAATGAAATTCTAGGGGATGGTTTTGGATGTGGTGAAGCAATGCTGAAAATCTCAGGTCATTTTAAGATGTATAGAGGAACGTTCCTTTGGAGGGGCTTTGGCACTATCGCGGCAGGACTGCACAGGAGCAGTCTGCGCGACTAAAATGGGTCCAAAGGGAAGTTTTCGCCCCGATGGAGATTTGAAGTGGGATTTTCAGGAGAGGTAGGGGACATGTAGGGGAAGAGAAGGGAAGAAGGGGTCGACGTGATCATAGGTCTGGAAGAGGGCGTCCCAATGTGATCTTTTGGGTTCCGGTTTACTACGGGTCTGCACAGAGACAGCCTGCGCAAGGAAAAGGGCTATGAAGACAACTTTCGCTACTGGACGAATTTGGCTATGGGGTTTTCAGGGGACGTGGGGGACAGGGGGATGAAGAAAAGCTTAGAAGGGTTAAATGGGGTTTGGGGATGGTAAAGGAGGGTGCCAACCTGATCTTTCGGACTCATTTCTGCAGGCAGACAACCAGATCTGGGCGCAGGACAGCAAGGGCCATCTCCTCCAAGCTTGTTGCAAAACCTTGATCAATGGGACTCCCAGCTTGAGCAGAAGATGGGGAGGTCGCCTCCCACCTGTAGAGAATCCAAGAAACCTGTAATAGACCTTAGGAGTCGCTCCCAAGGGAAGAGGAAGAGAGGGAGGAGAGATAGAGTGTGTCACACCCTAGAGGGGAGGAAGAAGAAGGAAATGCTCTTGGCCAAAACTCATTTTTCATTCATTCATTCATTAAATCCCTCAAGAGGGGGAATACATGATAATATATAGAGTTTGGACTCCACCTTCCCTCCTTAGAGTTTGAATTTGAATCCCTTTGAAATTTAAATTGTATGGGCTCCATCATTGCTCCTTGGAGTTTGGATTTGGAACCCATTTGAAATTTAAATTCTATGGGTTCCATCATTGCTCCTTCGAGTTTGGATTTGGAACCCATTTGAAATTTAAATTCTATGGGTTCCATCATTGCTCCTTGGAGTTTGGATTTGGAACCCATTTGAAATTTAAATTCTATGGGCTCCATCATTGCTCCTTGGAGTTTGTGTTTGACCCATTTGAAATTTAAATTCTATGGGCTCCATTTTCCCTCCTTGGAGTTTGAATTCGAACCCATTTGAAATTTGAAATCCCAAAATGATGCAAACCCAAATACATGCCAAAGACACACCTAAGACGTACACAATACAAAATACGACCAAGTACGTACAATATACAAATACGACCCAAATACATACAAAATATAAATACGACCTGAATACGTACAAAATACAAATACGTATAAAAATATGTACTAAAGTGTCAAAGCTCCGGGGTGGACTCCAGACTGTCCCCCAGCCACAATGAGGTCGGTGTCGACCGAGTCGTGCTGCGTGTCCGGTACCGACGACTCTCTGAGTCGAGCCGTATTCTTGCTCTGGTGTCCTCACCGAGATCAAGCAGGAGGTGATTGGCTTTAGTGCAAGTGGGATAATGAAAGAAGTGTATGCCCTGCAAGCCAATCACTTATGAAGTGATGGTATCATTTCTTATATATTCTCATTCGTATTTATGACAATTTCTTCATTACGTCTTATTTATTTATACGTATTGCCACTTGATGTAATGGAGTCCTTGAACGTAGGCTATGAAGGTTGAATCATAATGAGATTATGATAGTGAGATCAACCTTCTAGATGCATGTGTTCTAAATGTTCCTGGTCATAGGATCTTTGAGATAGGATATCAAAGAATCCGGATAGACCAGTGCACATGATATCCTCTCATATGATGAGGGTGACTGATCTCACAGTCACTGGTGTGGAGACATTAAGATATATGTGCAGGTGCCCATTACCAGAATATGGTTCACTGAACTGATCCGATCAGGAATCTCTAGATGGTAATTATATCTAACTATCAACCAAGAGATTCTTTAGTTGTAGTTACATAGTTGGTCTTTTGACATGAGTGTAATGTCTTGGATCTTTGCTGGATCTTTATTGGGTCTTTCGGATCCTTTTCGGAGAGTTTCGGATCGCTTTTGTAGCTCCCGAGTTGAGTTTTACGATCCGTGTGAGTTTTTCTCTCGTACTAGTTACGGAACCCTGCGATGAGTTTATTTCTCACTTCATCGACTCGTGGACGATACAGTGGCGATGTACTCTTCGAGCTGATCGTTTTGACTATTTTTGTGTATTTTTCTGAGTTCGGGCCAAAAATTGGATTTTTCGGAAATTAGGAAAATTCCTAATTTCTTTCTATAAATTCAATTCCACTATCTCTCCTGCTCCTTTTCAACTTCACGCTATCTCACTCCGTTCTCTCCCGTCTCTGGTCCGTTCAGCGCTGGGCGCGCACCGTTGCGGAGCTGGCTGAGGGGTAGACGTGCTCGGGTGATCGGTTCGCAAGAAGCTGCAGCGGATGGAGCGTGGTGGGCGCGATCCCTCGGTGGATTCCGAGTGGGCGTCGTTCGTGATTCGGTGGTTTTCGGCATGGTTTAGTCCCTTCGGGGCACGGTTTCTTTGGTGGAGGTAGGGAGATGGACCGCCACTTCCTTCTGCACGTTTTCCCTGCTTCTGTGCGTTGTTTGGTGCTCGATCGGGGGAGATCGGGCCGGTTTAGTGAAAATCGTAGTTTTTGGGGTTTTCAGGGTTCGCCGAAAAACGGCAACCATTCTCTTCATAGTTAGTGTCAAAATGACCGTTGGGATGTCTGGATACCATTCACGTAAGTTTCGTGTCGATCGGTTGTCATTCGAGGTCGGTAGGAGTCCAGGAATTTCGGTGACCCACTTTGGGTCGATTTGATGAAATCGCCCCGATCTCTCGTTTTAGGGCTTGCATGTGGACTTTTGAGCCTCCTAGAGTTATTTTTCATCGTCTAGATCTGTTTCCCCTGCGCTTCGGCGTGAATGGGGCGTGGAACGGCCCGAATTGGCATTTCCACTGTTTTCCCGCCGTGACCGGTGTAGCGGTCGTTTCAGAGACCGTCACATGTCTCTGACGGCCCTACGACAGACCATCACAGCGTTTGGGCGTTTTTAGTTCTTCGTGATTTTGGGAGTGTGACGGCCTAGGGGTGGCACGTCACAGCTCTCTGACGCGTCCGGGCTGATGCGTCACGCCTGTTTTGTCGTCTAGCTTTTTGGGTGAGTCGGTTCCCCTGACGCGCCTGCCCTGGTGCGTCAGGCTGTGTAACGCGCCTGCCCCAGGCCGTTACATCCTGTTTTGTTTGTTTTGGGTTGGTTGGCGTAACGCGCCTGTCCTCACGCGTTAGGTGGGCGTAACGCGTTTGCGCTCGTGCGTTAGGCCGTTGTAACGCGCCTGCCCTGGTGCGTTACGTGGCTCGCGTTGTGTCTTTGTGCCTGTTGGCTCTGACGCACCTACCCTGGTGCGTCAGGCCCGTGTAACGCGCCTGTGCTAGGCCGTTACACTCCTGTTGTGGCCGTGATGGCCGTTGGGCTTTTTGGTGTGTGGTCGTGTGTTGTGGGTCCGTTCTAGGTATCATTAAGGGTTGTTTTGTGGCGTGTCTGTGTGTGTGTCTGTCTATGTTAGGGTGATGTCTGTCGTTCCCGTGGTTTGGCCGCTTTCCACGTGGACATCGGTTGATGCTCCTATGAAGGCTAGGACTACGTTTCCGGGTTTGTCGGCGGCTTCTTGTGCTGCCTTCGGTGTTTGAGGTACGGGTGACAGTGCATGTTCGACTGTTTGTACTTCAGCGCTGTGTTTCGAGCTTCTTCCTTGCGTCGCCCTAGACGTGCAGCAGTCGAAAGGTGACCCCGATATACGGTTTGTAAGCTAGTTTCCGTCGGCTCCTGCGGTTACCGTAGCGTCCAACGGGGGGAGAAAACTAGCTAGAGGCCTGGCTCTAGGCAGGAGCTAGTGTGTGCACACGTGGTCAGGGGCAGAGGACTGACGCCGACGGGCGTGACCCTGGCTAGTACTTGTACCTGTGTTTTCGTGTGGGTCTGCGACTCGACCGGGCTCGCGTAGGCCGCGACGGTGGGTAGTCGAGACACTTGTGGTGGGTGTTCTGGTGCAGTGTAAGATGTCAGTGGATGCATCTGACCGTTCTCCCGGTGCGGGATTTTTTCCGTCACGTGGCGCGCGACTCCCGTGCTCTTCCTGTGTTGTTACCTGTCCGGGTTAGCCTTTCCGTGGCTACACTCGAGGTCTGTGTCTTGTCTTGTGCACGACGCTCCGGTCGTGTTGTCTGTGCTTGTCTAGGTCTTTTCTAGACTTTCTTTTGCATGCCTGTTGTAGGTGTAGGGTGGGGCGTTTGTGCGTGGTTTTTCCCCTTTTCCTCGCTGCTCCCTACTCCTCTTTCCCTCTCTAGGCCTGCTTGCCTGTTCGGGTTATTCCCCTCGTCCATACCTGTTCCCTACTCCTGCTTTCCTTTCTTTTGTAGCTTTCTAGTGTTGTTTCTCGCTGTTGTTCCTGTTGTTCCGTGTTACTGCGTGTTTTTCAGTGGGGATCCGCGGGACCCCTACTGAGCCAGTGACACGAGGCTCACCCCTGCTTTTCAGGTGGGGTGATGTGTTCGTTCTGCTTCAGCGGGTCCTGGAGTTTGAGTTGTAGCTGCTAGCGGGTACCTCGGTCGGGCTTCCCCCGACTTTCCGGTACGTCTTTTCTTTCTGTCGACTGTACTGCTAGACTGTTGTCTTTAGCTTTGGACTTGACTCTGGGTATTTAATTGTTAGTTGTAATCTGTTAATTAAAATTGTAATTTTATTTCTGCTTCTTTAGCAGCCCGTTCTAACAAAATTTAATTACTTGCTGTTATATCTGTCAGTTCAATGTACTACACGACAATCCTTTTTCCCTTCGGAGCTTTACCGCTCTTGGGAGGCCTCGCGGATTCCAAGTGGTATCACGTGTATTCGGTAGTCCTACCGGGTATGCCTGGTATCCGGGATCCGGGTCGCCACAGTTGGTATCGGAGCGTGGTTGTGTAAAGTACATGGGAATATCAGATATACAGTTTCCAGAGTCGCTAAGTCCAGTACAGTCTTCAGCTGGCGTTAGGTTTCGTGATTCTCGTTTATTGCTGTCGTTGGTGTCCTGTGTGCCAGGTGTTCCCTGTCGCCTTTGGCACTGGAGTCGATGATGTGGTCAGGCTGTCAGCTGAGAGGACTGTGTTTCCTTGTTTAAGCTGCTCCCCGATGTGTCGGTCGTTTTGTTTCTTGGTATCTGTTCGTTTCGTAGCTAGGTTGTCGGGTTGTTCTTCCCTGCTTACCCTTGCTAGTCCTTGAATTTCGAGGATGAAATTTCTTAAAGGAGGGGAGGATGTAATGTCCTGGATCTTTGCTGGATCTTTATTGGGTCTTTCGGATCCTTTTCGGAGAGTTTCGGATCGCTTTTGTAGCTCCCGAGTTGAGTTTTACGATCCGTGTGGATTTTTCTCTCGTACTAGTTACGGAACCCTGCGGTGAGTTTATTTCTCACTTCATCGACTCGTGGACGATACAGTGGCGATGTACTCTTCGAGCCGATCGTTTTGACTATTTTTATGTATTTTTCTGAGTTCGGGCCAAAAATCAGATTTTTCAGAAATTAGGAAAATTCCAAATTTCTTTCTATAAATTCAATTTCACTATCTCTCCTGCTCATTTTCAACTTCACGCTATCTCACTCCGTTCTCTCCCGTCTCTGGTCCGTTCAGCGCGGGGCGCGCACCGTTGCGGAGCTGGCTGAGGGGTGGACGTGCTCGGGTGATCGGTTCGCGGGAAGCTGCAACGGATGGAGCGTGGTGGGCGCGATCCCTCGGTGGATTCCGAGTGGGCGTCGTTCGTGATTCGGTGGTTTTCGGCATGGTTTAGTCCCTTCGGGGCACGGTTTCTTTGGTGGAGGTAGGGAGATGGACCGCTGTGAACGCGTCACGTGGTGGACTGAGATAGAGAGATGGGGTTTCTCCCTCTCTGAGTAATAAAGGGTGAAAGAAATGAGGACAAACAATGAAACGCGCGATATAGGGGATATGAAAGAACGGTGGACAAGTACACCTACAGATGACACTCTAATGGAGATAGAAAGAATTTACTGACCGAACTTCGGTACATGGCAGAGATAGGGGTCCGAAGACTCTCTCACGCAAACTGAACCCCTTCCCGGTAGGCGTAACCCACCGTTCCGAGGGCAGCTTTTCAGATACCGAATTCGAGCCCTGGGACTCTACGTAATAGGAGTTGACAGACGGGAAGACACGTAGACTCGAAAATTGTAACGATATATCACTCCCCGAACAGTTACGAAAATAATATGAATAAAAGCAGACCACCGCAGGACATTGGTCTTTGCGGGGTTTTAACAGCAATGTTGCAATATAAGCAGTAATTAATATATGTACATCTAGAAACCACCGCGAGACATTGGCCTTACGGGATTTTTAAAGCAATATAAATAATAAATAAAAGTATATATATATACCACCACGAGACATTGGCCTCTGCGGGGTTTTTAATGCATTATAAATAATAAATATAAATATATATACACACCACCACGAGACATTGGCCTCCGCGGGGTTTTTGCTATAACATAGATAATAAATATAAGTATATAAATATATGAACCACCACGAGACTGTGGCCTCTGCGGGGTTTTTACTATGACATAAATAATAAGAATAATACATATATATATATATAAACCACCACGAGACTGTGACCTCTGAGGGGTCTTTAATGCGACATAAATAATATAAATAATATATATATATATATATGTATGTATATATAGAAACCACCACGAGGCTGTGGCCTCTGAGGGGTCTTAATGTGACATAAATAATATAAATAATATATATATATATATATATATATATATATATATATAAAAACCACCACGAGACTGTGGCCTCTGAGGGGTCTTTACTATAATATAAGTATATGTGACAGGAAAGGAAAAGGGATCAAATAAACCGCCGCGAGATGTTGATCTCCACGGGGTTTTGGAGCGATGATAGGGGAATGCTGAAATTAAATAGTTAGGAATTAGAAAGTAAAGTGCAGAAAATAAAATGCTGAAATGAAAACGGTCGCGGGAGGTGACCCACCGCACCAATTAGGAGTTAGAGATACAGAAAGTAAATCACAGAAACCGCCGCGGGGAATAATCCTCCGCGCGGGTGAGGTCAGAGACGGAAGAAAATAACCGCTGCGGGAAGTGACTCTCCGCGGGTGTTATTAAAAATAAAGAAAATTAATGAAGCGCGCGTTAGAAGATTGTGATCGCCAGGGACCGAGGGGTCCCGAGTGGATTGATCGCTTTCGCCTTTGGCACGGGGTTATGCGGGCTCCAACTTCCTCTTCTTTCGACAGGCCGAAGAAGAGGGCCTTTAACTGGTTACCCCTTACACAAAGAACAAACAGAGGAAAACTGGTTGGTGAGAACGACGGTGGTGTAGTACCGATCCTTAGGTAATGAAATTGTAAATAACATAAACGAACACGTACCTGGTTGGTGTGTTTAAAATCCCTTTAGAATTAAAAGGGTAGGAGAATGACATGATGAAATGCACGAACACACAAAAAATATCCACAAGGGAGGCCCTCTCGGAGAGAAAGGCATGGCACATGTGCTAAGATGATGCATGGAACATGATTAATTGACTGATTAAAATTAAAAAGGGAGAAGAGCTTATCGGGGAAGTGCCGATAACGGGCTTTGGGGGAGCTTCAGTAACACGAGCACATCACGACCGAGGGCCTTCAAAATGGACTTCAAATATGGGTTAAGCCGGACATAAGAGCACACACATACACACGAGCATCTACATATAAATGATAAGTATATTTATATAAACATGTACTTAGACATATTAAAAATATTTAACATATACGTAAATACAAACATATATAAACATATACGTAAGTTGGTCAAAATAAAAGCACATGAATTCGAGAGAGAAGGTGAGAAAGGAAGAGAGAAAATTATTTTTTATTATTATTTATTTTTAAGACTTTGTTTTGGAAGAAAGGATAAGATATATATATATATGATATATATATATACGTATTATGTATATATACAATATATATATGATATATATATATAGAGAGAGGAGAGAGAAAGAAAGAGAGAGGGGAAAGAGGGGATGAGAGGGAGGAATAAAAAAGAAAAAAGGGTGAAAAATAAAAGGGAGGGGGGGCGGCGAAAGACAGAGAGAGAAAGAGGCAGAGGGTGAGAGAGGGGGAAAAGGGAGAGAGAGAGAGGGAGTGGGGGAGATGATTAAAAAAATTAAAAAAAGAGAGAAATCGAGAGGGAGAGAGAGAGAGAACGAGACGGAGAGGGAGAGAGGGAGGGAGAGAACGAGAGAGAGAGAGAGGCGGTGAGAGGTGAGAGAGAGATCGAGAGGGAGAGAGAAAAAAAATAGTAAAAGAAGGAGAGAGAGATCGGGTGTGGGGAGAGAAGAGAGAGATAATGAGAGAGAGAGCTGTGAGAGGGGAAGAAGAGAGAGAGCAGAGAGATATCGGTGAGGAGAGAGGACGTGGGGGAGAGAAGCAGAGAGTAAAATAAAAAAAAATTAAAAGAGAGAGGGAAAGAGAGAGCGCGAGACGGAGAGAGGGGGAGGAAGAGAGAGGGGGGAGAGAGGGTAAGAGAGAGAGAGGGAGGTCGCCGCGGCGGGAGGCGACCGGCCGACCGGCGGCAGCGACGCCGGCGGTCGACGGCGGCAAGGGGGGAAAGAGAACGGCGGGGGGGGAGAGGCAGAGAAGAGAAAGAGAGAGAGAGAGAGCAGGGAGGGGGAGTGAGGGCGACGGCAGGCGTCTGGGGTCCGGAGGCAGCCGGAGCAGGCGGGGGCGCTACGGGCGGCGGTGGCGAGCGGGGCACTGCAGGCGGCGGTGATGAGCGGGGCAGAGGCGGGGCGGCGTCGGGGGCGAGCGTCTGGGGGCGGTGTGCGTCGGCGAGGCGGGTGGACGCGGTGACGGCAGCGGCGTAGGCAGCTGGCGGCGTCGGGCAGGCTGGTGGACTCCCGGGCGCGGCCGGTGCAGACGTGGGCGTCAGTGGCGGGGACGTGGAGGGGAGCTCTCGGGCGCGGCGGGCTACGACCAGGGCGGCCGGGTGGCTTCACGGCGGTGGCATGCGCGTGTGCGGTGGGGAGGAGCGTAAGTGGCGACGTGGGCGCTGAGGACGTGGCCGAGCAAGGTGGAGCTTCACGGTTGGACAACGCGGAGAGGGGGGGTGCTCGCGGGGAAGCTTCATGGTGATGGCGGGGCGAGGTGGCTGGTGTCCGCGACAGCGGCGGGCGTGCGCAGGGGGGATGGCGGCGTCGTGGAGGGGGGCTCATGCGGCGGTTGGTCGCGGTGGTGTCACAGAGAGATTGTGGTTCGCAGGTGGCGGGAGTCTCGTGTGTGAAAGAGTGGGAGTGGAGATGGACAGCGGGGGTGCTCGGGCATGAGATGAGGGAGAGAGTGTCGTGGGGAGGATTGACAGTGGTGTTGGGGAGATGGTTCGGAGGTGGTCACGGGGAGACGGTGGCTGGCCGGGGAGAAGTGAAAGGCCGGAGGGGAGAGAGGTCTGAGGGTGGGTTGACAGTGGAGAGTGGTTTACGTGCAGCCGTGAGGGAGAGGAGAGAATGGGGGAGTGAGTGAGTTCGAGAGTGGGCGTGAGTTCACGTGAGTGTGTGTTGTGTAGTGCAATGAGGTGAGTGTGTGAGTGTGTGAGTATGTGTGTGCCGTAGGGGAGGGGGTGTGTGCAGTGAGGTGAGAGGGAAAGAAAGAGACGGAGAGGAAGGGATTACGTGAGAGAGAGGGAAGGAAATAGAAAATAGAAAGAGACTTAGAGAGAATAAAATGGGGTAGGGAATATTATCTCATTATTTATTATATTTTATTTTTGTTTGTTTTGTTTATTTTTGTTTACTTTTTTAATGGTTATATATATATATATATATATATATTATTTATGGTTATTATATTTTTTTACCTTTTAATAAATATATTATGTATATACTAACCACTTATATATATATTTATATTTTATGTAGTAAAGAAAATCAATTATATTATTTTTACGTAAACACAACTACACACATTTTTTTGGGGAATTTTATTTTTCTCTTTTTATTTATTTTATATGTACACATATTTTAATCTTCTCCCTTTCACAAAATAATGTAATTTAACCACAATTACGGAAATCACTCAAATAAAATAAAATGTAAGCCACTTCAGGGCATTACGGTATAACATGAGATTTACTCATCGTAACGTCAGAAACGGCGTGTCTACAACCGCCACTTCCTTCTGCACGTTTTCCCTGCTTCTGTGCGTTGTTTGGTGTTCGATCGGGGGAAATCTGGCCGGTTTAGTGAAAATCGTAGTTTTTGGGGTTTTCAGGGTTCGCCGGAAAACGGCAACCATTCTCGTCGTAGTTAGTGTCAAAATGACCGTTGGGATGTCTGGATCCCATTCACGTAAGTTTCGTGTCGATCGGTTGTCATTCGAGGCCGGTAGGAGTCCGGGAACCTCGGTGACCCACTTTGGGTCGATTTGATGAAATCGCCCCGATCTCTCGTTTTAGGGCTTGCATGTGGACTTTTGAGCCTCCTAGAGTTATTTTTCGTCGTCTAGATCTGTTTCCCCTGCGCTTCGGCGTGAATGGGGCGTGAAACGGCCCGATTTGGCATTTCCACTGTTTTCCCGCCGTGACCGGTGTAGCGGTCGTTTCAGAGACCGTCACATGTCTCTGACGGCCCTACGACAGACCGTCACAGCGTTTGGGCGTTTTTAGTTCTTCGTGATTTTGGGAGTGTGACGGCCTAGGGGTGGCGCGTCACAGCTCTCTGACGCGTCCGGGCTGATGCGTCCCTCCTGTTTTGTCATCTAGCGTTTTGGGTGAGTCGGTTCCCCTGACGCGCCTGCCCTGGTGCGTCAGGCTGTGTAACGCGTCTGCCCCAGGCCGTTACATCCTGTTTTGTTTGTTTTGGGTCGGTTGGCGTAACGCGCCTGTCCTCACGCGTTAGGTGGGCGTAACGCGTCTGCGCTCGTGCGTTAGGTCATTGTAACGCGCCTGCCCTGGTGCGTTACGTGGCTCGCGTTGTGTCTTTGTGCATGTTGGCTCTGACGCGCCCGCCCTAGTGCGTCAGGCCCGTGTAACGCGCCTGTGCTAGGCCGTTACACTCCTGTTGTGGCCGTGATGGCCGTTGGTCTTTTTGGTGTATGGTCGTGTGTTGTGGGTCCGTTCTAGGTATCGTTAGGGGTTGTTTTGTGGCGTGTCTGTGTGTGTGTCTGTCTATGTTAGGGTGATGTCTGTCGTTCCCGTGGTCTGGCCGCTTTCCCCGTGGACATCGGTTGATGCTCCTATAAAGGCTAGGACTACGTTTCCGGGTTTGCCGGCGGCTTCTTGTGCTGCCTTCGGTGTTTGAGGTACGGGTGATAGTGCATGTTCGACTGTCTGTACTTCAGCGCCGCGTTTTGAGCTTCTTCCTTGCGTCGCCCTAGACGTGCAGCAGTCGAAAGGTGATCCCGATATACGGTTTGTAAGCTAGTTTCCGTCGGCTCCTGCGGTTACCGTAGCGTCCAACGGGGGGAGAAAACTAGCCAGAGGTCTGGCTCTAGGCAGGAGCCAGTGTGTGCACACGTGGTCAGGGGCAGAGGACTGACGCCGACGGGCGTGACCCAGGCTAGTACTTGTACCTATGTTTCCGTGTGGGTCTGCGACTAGGCCGGGCTCGCGTAGGCCGCGACGGTGGGTAGTCGAGACACTTGTGGTGGGTGTTCTGGTGCAGTGTAAGACGTCAATGGACGCATTTGACCATTCTCCCGGTGCGGGGTTTTTTCCGTCGTGTGGCGCGCGACTCCCGTGCTCTTCCTGTGTTGTGACCTGTCCGGGTTGTCCTTTCCGTGGCTACACTCGAGGTCTGTGTCTTGTCCTGTGCACGACGCTCCGGTCGTGTTGTCTGTGCTTGTCTAGGTCTTTTCTAGACTTTCTTTTGCATGCCTGTTGTAGGTGTAGGGTGGGGCGTTTGTGCGTGATTTTTCCCCTTTTCCTCGTTGCTCCCTACTCCTCTTTCCCTCTCTAGGCATGCTTGCCTATTTGGGTTATTCCCCTCGTCCATACCTGTTCCCTACTCCTGCTTCCCTTTTTTTTGTAGCTTTCTAGTGTTGTTTCTCGCTGCTGTTCCTATTGTTCCGTATTACTGCGTGTTTTTCAGTGGGGATCCGCGGGACCCCTACTGAGCCAGTGACACGAGACTCACCCCTGCTTTTCAGGTGGGGTGATGTGTTCGTTCTGCTTCCGCGGGTCCTGGAGTTCGAGTTGTAGCTGCCAGCTGGTACCTCGGTCGGGCTTCCCCCGACTTTCTGGTACGTCTTTTCTTTCTGTCGAATGTACTGCTAGATTGCTGTCTTTAGCTTTGGACTTGACTCTGGGTATTTAATTGTTAGTTGTTATCTGTTAATTAAAATTGTAATTTTATTTCTGCTTCTTTAGCAGCCCGTTCTAACAAAATTTAATTGCTTGCTGTTATATCTGTCAGTTCAATGTACTACACGACAATCCTTTTTCCCTTCGGAGCTTTACCGCTCTTGGGAGGCCTCGCGGGTTCCAAGTGGTATCACGTGTATTCGGTAGTCCTACCGGGTATGCCTGGTATCCGGGATCCGGGTCGCCACATGAGTCACCAAAGATACCTTGCATGAGGACTTCTGTATTTTGATTCCTGGCAAAGGAACTTTATCCATAAGTCCTAGATGCTCAGGTATTCGGGTACAGTGGAATACATGCAAAGGAAATTGAGTGACAACAGCGGATCATTCACTCTCAGATATAGCATGAGAGAGAATGTCTTATGAATAGTACTCGGCTAAATCCTTGGCCAAGATAGATAGTTCAATGGAAAAGGAGTTTTCCATTGGGACTCAGAGTACGTTCATCAGGTCATAGATAAGAAGGGTTTGACAATATGACCATACCCTTAATTATGACCAGGGGCATTGGGTATGAATGGAGGACTAAAGCTGTGTGGTAACTGTTGACGGAAAGGTCCCAGAGTGATTTTATAGACCCCCTTTGTCTTATGGGGTCACGAAGTGTTGCTTGGTGCTTACCGTGGCCTGAAAGCCCATCAGAGGAATAATCATGAGATGATTATTCATCATAAGATGATTAATTAATTATTTAAGTTATGAGATGATTAAATAATTAATTCCATGTTAATTAATAATATGGAAAGACTAAGAAGGAGTTCTTAAGCTTATTGGTCCTAAAACCAGACTGACACTGGGCCTAGAGGGTCACGCACATTAGGGTTATGAACGGTGGAAGTATATTCGTAATATTAGACTTATTAGGGTTTTTGTGGAAGATCGAGAAGTCTATAAATAATTGCGTTGGGAAAAACCCTGGGCCAAGCATCCAGGGTTTCCCGGGCCGCTCCGTCTCTCTCCTCCTAGGGAGGGGTGCCCCCCTCTCTCTCCTCTCTCTTCTTCCTCTCATCTCTAGTGTAGAGATCATGAAGATGCCGCGGAGGAGACCGTTCGTGGGGGCGTTACGACGAGGAGATTCCATCGTTCGTGCCCGTGTGGATACCGCTAGAGGCCGTTCATTGCGTGGCTAATTACCACCACGAGGGATTATTTCCACTTTGCTGTGATCTGAGCATCGAAGAGGTAAAATCAAATCCCGTAGTTGTGGATTATCATCGGGAATCACACAGGAGCGATCAAAACGGCCAGGTTAAAATTTTAATTTCTAGTTTCCGTTGCGTTCTTTGATCCCGACCTAGATCCTTACAACTCCCAACCGGGCTGGGTGAGGGCAGCCAATGACCTCACCTTGACCAGGTGAGGGCTGCCAGCGCCTCCACTGCCCCCCTTCTGCGGTTCAAGATCGTGGTCGAACGACACACCACGTTTAGGAATGCGATTTCTGAGGGAACCACGTTCATGTTCACCCTCACCTTGACTAGGTAAGAGTGGGAAGCGCCCCCACCTAGACTTGATGGGTCCAACTATTGCTTCAAGATCACGGTCATACTGAGGACCGCGTTCATGGATGCAGTTTTTGAGAAGATCGCGTTCAAGAAAAGTCCTCAACCAGGTTGGGTGAGGACTGCCAGCGACCTTACCTTGTCCAGGTGAGGGTTAGGAGTGCCCCCACCTAGACAAGGTGCCCCCTGCGAGCCCCAACCTCTCTCCTATTGCCAATGACCTCAATTGGTCAAGGTGAGGGCGCCCAACTCCCCCACCCTGACCAAAATGGGTTTTCCAGCACCCCAACCTCTCTCCTACTGCTAGTGACCTCATTTGGTCAAGGTGAGGGCACCCAACGCCCCCACCCTGACCAAAATGGCCTTTCCAGTCCCCTTTTTTGATGAAAGTACAGCGGAATATAAAATACCCTTACACAAAGATAGAACCACACACGGTAGATGCAATGTAGAGTATGTAAACGGGCCTAAGCAAGCATCTAACCAGACACAAACGCACAAGCAAACCACAAACCACATAGAAAAGGATTTTTATGGTAGTTCGGACTCAACCCAGAGCCCTACATCCACTCCTCACTCAACAGAGTGAGGCTTCCCTAGTGCAACTGCACTAAACCGCTGACACACAGCTTGAAGTCACACAAGGCCAGACCATAGATCAGAGAACACCCTTTGTCTGTCTTCCTACAATACTCAGTAGGGATGGATCACCACAAACCAGAGCACACCTCTATCTGTCTTCCTACAACACCAGTATGGATGGCTCACATTTTAAACAAAGTGATGTTTCAAAAGGAATAAGATAACAAGGCACAAAGACCCAGACATGATATGGAACACTTCAAGCAAGATGGAAAATGCCCTTGTCTGGAATCTGGACGGCGCTCTTGGCTTCTTCCAGATTGGTTGCTTTCTTAGAGAGTAGCTTCTCTTTTACCACAGGAAGCTGGAGATGAAGCCCCTCCTTCTCGCAGGATGAAGAAGGCAGGTATTGGACGAAGACTCGTGCTTCAGGCTTCAAGGTTCGCAGCAGCTTGCTCCATGGGCTCTCTTCCTTCTCCTCTCTACTTTTCTTTTCTCCACGTCTGGATGTCTCCTTAAACTGGGCTCCTCTCTTGATATCTTGTTCGAACTAAGCTCACCACCGAACCTTCTATCCTATCTACTTGTCATCAGAGGATGTTCCCCACGCGCTGCTTTTATTCTAGCATATCCTCTCCTTCGCATGCAATGTACAAGATACGTAGTCCCTGATTCGGTAGGAAGAAATCTGGATCGTCCATCTCCACAGAATGCTTCCAGATCCTGAGAAGGGTAGCCACTGATTGGCCCAGAAATGATAAGGTACGCTGGCTTCCCATTAACTTGCCAATGAGCTTCATGCAGTACACAGCTGACAGAGAGTTCTTCTTCCTCAAGGCAAAACCCATTTCCGGATGAAACCCTCTCTAGGAGGTTTGCAATTGGTCCAACTGTAAAGATGAGAATATTTTCTGCCAAAGGTCTTCTAGAACCTTGAACCATCGAAGCACTTCCCTTTCAATCATTTGGACTTAGACTATTAGGCCCAAATCTGTCTCACGTGCAAGTTTGCAAAGGACGCTTGTGACGACCCAAGATCCGGATACCGGGAAGAACCCGATACCATTCGAATCCTGGCCCGCCGCCCACAATCCAGGAGGGCTCGGAAGGGCTAAAAGGAGTGTAGAGGTACAAAGAAATAGGAAATAAGATAGAAAAATTTAACAATTAATAGAAATAAATAAACAGCTACTACAATAGAGTCCAGTCCAACAGAAAGTACAGTCTAAAGCAGTAAAACGTACCACATGCCAAGTGAACACTCGGCCCGGCGAGCTGGAAACTAAGAACCTCTGAACAGCATCCTCGAACCTCGAGGAAGAATCGTCGCACTTGAAAAGTAGGGGTGAGCCTCCTGTCACTGGCTCAGTAGGGATCCCGTGGAACCCCAACTGAGAACAACGGCGGCACGGAAAGTAGTAACTACAGAACACAGAACAAGGGTCTAGGCGGGGTCGTGCTCGTCAGCACGTGTCCGAAGTCCCCGACCATGTGTGCACACACTGACTGACTGCGCTACGTCAGGCCCCCTAGCTGGTATTCCTCCTGGCCCAGACTCGAGCCGCCACAATGGGAGGCCCTACGGTAACCAACCTAAAGTCGTCTCTCTCGGGTAAAGCCTCGCCACCACTCCCTGGTGGGACCACACGCGTGTCAGAAGGCTACGACTAGTGGGGAGTCACTGGTGTGACCACTCTCCAAGGAGAAATTCCGAGAAACACGCACGCACCCTACGCATAAGTCGAGAAGAACCAAGTGGCATCGAACCATTGGACTCTGGATAGTCCTCTAGACTCACTAAATCCAACGGTCTTTAAGTCACAAGACTCAGAGGTCAAGACCGTCGTACGCAACAGCACAAGGCTGTCAATCTGGCCTAATCCCTAGGTCTAAAACCATGGTAGCATGAATACCGAGGTAGCTCACCAGTCGCCGAGACCATTCCCTCAAAAAGGGAACTCAAGGGACCTCTAGTCTCCGGCTGGATGACTGGACTCACAGTCCAAGGCCACACACACATGGCCTATGTGGAAAGCACAGAAGCACGATTCCCAAGGCAGTCCACAAGCCGCCACGTCGATTCCTCATCCCAGAGAAAAGTGAAAAACCTCCAGCTCTAGGCTGGATGGCTGGACTCGCAGTCCAAGGCCAAACACATGGCCCACTCGGGAATCATCTTCCAGGTAAACCCACGACATGCGGGGGAAACCCCACCGCACACACACCGGTCCACGATGACTCGATCCAGCGTAACACAAAGCTCGGAACACATGGGGTCACCCGGACCCACCACACCCATGGGCACGCTACTCGAGGAAAATAAAACCCCCGGACACCCAAAGACACGGTCACAGAACTCCACGAGGTGTCTGAGACACACACGGCCAAAGGAGGCACGATCAGCCGTAGGCTACCCGCCCTGGGCTGCCCGACTGGTCGCCCTCAAGATCGCCCTACCCTCCTATAGCGCGTTTAGAATAGAACGCGCTATACTCCCGTAGCGCGACAAGAACGGACGCGCTATACTCCCATAGCGCGATAAGAACAGAACGCGCTACCCCCACGTAGCGCGATAAAACAGAACGCGCTACCTACCCCTAGCACGATAAAAATCGCCTTACTGTTCATCTTCCCCGATGAATACGCTCTATCAGGGCGGCGCGACCT
The DNA here is from genome assembly GCA_022559845.1 of Amorphophallus konjac. Lineage (NCBI taxonomy): Eukaryota > Viridiplantae > Streptophyta > Magnoliopsida > Alismatales > Araceae > Amorphophallus > Amorphophallus konjac. The sequence goes on from JAHNEJ010001153.1 coordinate 51,403, forward strand.
CCAAGAACGCGCCCACCTTGGCGAGCGCGTTCTCAATCCACGCCCGAAAATGGCGAAAATCGTGAAGAAACCCATTCCACGCCCCAATCACCCACGGGTGATGGGGAAACAAAGGGGGAACCCTTCCCCAAGCCCCTAGGCATTCAATGATGCCCACAAACCATCGATCAACGCGTTAAAATGCTAGATCGGGCTCACACCCCAAAAACATGTATTTTCCCCAAAATGTGAAAAGAACCCCACTCGGCTCGCCACGGGCCACCAAATCCGCAGGAAATGAAGTACACGAGTTAAGGGTCCATCTCCCTACCTCCACCGAAGATTCGACGAGCCGCGGACGCCGCTCCGCGAAGGAAACGCCGCGAAACCCTCATTCTTCCCGAGCTTCCCACGAACCACGCACGCCGCCACGATCACCACGTCGCCACCGCTGTCGCCGCGCCGTCGCCCACCGTCGTCTGCAGCCGGAGGGGAGCACGCCGCCGCGTCCACGGGAGAGGGGGAGGAGAGGGGCGCCGGTTGTTCACGGGAGGAAGAAGGAGGAAGAAGAAAAGAAGAAGAATAGAAAAAGAAATGGGGGTTATATAGAAAATCTGGATTTTTCAAAAAATATGGAAAAATAAAAAAATATACCCCCGCGATCCTCGGAACATGATGATCGCCATGGTACCATCCCTGAGTAGGTGAACGACCTGGTTTACCCGCTACGGGATTCCGTAGATCCAGTCAGGGAAAAACAAGGGAAACCGCGGAATACGTTCCGAGACCTCCGAAACTGATCCGAAACGCACGGATCCAAACCTGAAAAATATCCGAAAGATAATTTCGGGCATAACGAGAACCAATTCTCCGAGAAAATAAATCCGGGACCCAAGAAGCAGGATCCAAAAACTCCCGGGGCATTACAGCCCTCCCCCCTTAAAGAAATTTCGTCCTCGAAATTTAGGACTAGCACCAAGCCACAGGGGAAGAACACATTATCAACTGACAACGCTGTCAGAGCCCCAGCACAGAAAATCTCGATTCTCATGAAAGCACCGATCCTGAGGGACACAGCCAGACTACAACCACGAACGACACCTCGCTCCACATGCCGCGCACACCGGCCATCAGAGCCGGCACAACACAATAGCACAAGTCTGGCACCACCTCAGACAATGCGATAACCAATCATGGCACCGCTGCTACCCTCTTGCTCACCGAGGAGACACAGTCCTCGCCGAGAGAAATAGCTACTGATCCATCCTATGGTCGGCAGACAAATCACATGTCAGCTTCACAACCAGCTAACTGGTCGCACACCCTTCTCAAGGGAACAACCAATACAAAGCCTCCATTAGCTCACACAGCCATCTTAACAGACCGCAATCAGATCATCGACTCAGCGCCAAGGATCACCTTACACTTGGCAAGCTGAAAGCCAGACATATCACTGTGCCAACTCTGTTAGAAGATAAATTTCGACAAAGCCCAGATCCCATCCGGAAAGGCGCATCACGGAAACGACCACCAAAGGCCTCACTGATACACGGCTCTCACCGTTCACGATGCACAACCAACAGCATCTTCTGTCTGTGAAAAGACCACACGCTGGTCACCACCTGCTCGTCAACGGGAAACCCCCACCGGCCCAACGGGCACGATCCAACTCACAACAGGCCATCCGCTGACTCACACACAGACAATTACCACATCACAAGTTGAACTCCTCTCAGACACCGCATCCGATCTCGATCACCGTGTCAACTCAACCCTCTCAGGGGAGCACGATGAAACCAACGACAAGACTCAGGAGTCTTCGGTCATCACCTCACTAGACTCAGACTTACAGGGAAATCCTCCCATGCTGGTCACCAGACCAGGGATAACCACTCCAACGCCAACGTTCCATCAAGGACCTTCAACCACAGGCGTCACTCCTCTGTCCTGTCTCATCGAAACCTTCGTCTCAATTAATCCAAGTGGACACCTGCCAATCCCGGTTCCGCCCTCACCATAGAGCCACGGGACACCACCGGAATAACTTACGGCACACATCCCCAAGGGAGGAAAGTGCCATCCAAAATTACGGCAACCTAGTCGCTAACACCACGATCAATGCACACTGGGTCCCCAGTCAATTATATATCTTACCATCACAATCCGACACGACCATATAACCAACAAACGTTGATGTGGTCGATCACACGGTTAGGCTCACCAGCCACCCACAGCTGCCAACTAGGACCCATAATCTGTCAGAGATCACTTCCTCAAAACACGATCTCATCCGAGGACACAACATCCAATTCAAGTCGGGCACCAAGCCACCAACTCTGACCATCATGTCCTCGACCTCCGTCAGGCGACATCCTCAACAACCCCATCCGGGTCACACCGACGCCTGCCACGACTTCCATCACAGTAACGTGGTACTCATGCGGCACACTTGCCAACATTTTTCCCCAGCACTACATCCTGCCAATGCCAAGAACCATAATACCTCGAGCAACAGCACGGCAACAACACGTCTTGCACAGAGGACCAACCCTCAAATGCTCAACGCAACCTCAGGAATCCACCCGTAGCAACCAACGCTATGATCCTGGGACCTGTGGGTTACGGGCCCACCACGCTTCCGCTGCGCACTCTGATCCACGCGCACAGCCAAACACGGCAACTCGGGACTCGCCATCCCGACAATCCACAACTCGACTGGCCAACTTCAGAAAACAGGGTGAGGAAAGCTCCATTACCTTGAACCCCAAGCACGGATTCACTCAAATCTAGCAATCCTCTGCAACTCTGTAGGCTCCGAACTGCCACACATCGGAAAGTTCCAACACCAGCCAAGAATGCGAACACCGCCCAACCAGCACTCGTCCTTCCGGAGCAGTGCCAGCACCCTCACACATCAGGGGAAATGGGCACAACTCTCACAGGCAACCACCTTGCAAAAACACAGGACATGTCTCGCACGGACTTCATGGCACACGAGGCCAACCAATCCGAACACGCAATGCAAGACGACGAACCTTAGCTACACGCAATCTCTCCAACCAAAAGGAGAAACCAATCACACCTCCTACCAATGGAAAATATCCACGCTCCACCTGACCTCGAATCTCGTGCACGTTGGGAACAGCACCTTCCAGCACCAAGGAAACCATTACCTCGTCAGGTCAGCACCTCCGACCCACTCGACGAGTGTCACGTCGGACCATAATCACAGCATCTCTCGATGCACCACCGCTGCAATTCCGCGAACTGCAACACACCACGCTAAGAGCTGTAACACGAGCCACAACCGACAACCGTCAATGCTCACCCTCGAGTCCCGAAACTCATCGCGGAGCTTCCACAACTCAAACCAAAACCAGGGCGAACACAACCCATTCGCACACAAGAGCGCAGGAGCAAGACTTACTAGGACACCAGAGCCCAATCCTGCCTCGAAATCTGCAAGAATAACTGGGACCAACACGTCATTTCTGACGCCACAGAGCATGACAAGAACATCAGGCTCGATGAAACAACAGCTCACCGAGAAGATCCTCCGCTCACCCAAGCACACTTCTTGATCAGAGCACTCGCTCCGACACCTCAAACCACGACCTTAAAACATCAGGGGCTGGGTAAACCTCAAGTTGGAGTGGCCATACTCGACAACATCTCCCTCAGAGCACGCTCACGGCCACTTAATCATGAACAATCCTCGCCAGCCACCTGACATCGCGGTAGACTCCTCGAACGCAGCACCGCACCTACCAGCAACCTCTGTCCAACGCAGCACAATCGGGATCACCACCGATGAGGGAGAAGCTCTCAACTTCAATCCTTAGACCCCATGCCGGCACGAAAGCCACAAACAGCATTCACCGCAACAGCGCCGCGCAGCGCACTCAAGCTCTCAAGCGAGAAACAAGGAGGAAAACGAACACAAAACCCTAAGCCATGCCAGCTGCCGACTGTACTGGACCTTATGGACTTTGATCATTGCAATATCTCGAATTCCTATGTACGTCCACAACCACCGCTCTGATACCAGCTGTGACGACCCAAGATCCGGAAATCGGGAAGAACCCGATACCATTCGAATCCTGGCCCGCTGCCCACGAGCCGGGAGGGCTCGGTAGGGCTAAAAGGAGTGTGGAGGTACAAAGAAATAAGAAATAAGATAGGACAATTCAACAATTAATAGAAATAAATGAACATCTACTACAATAGAGTCCAGTCCAACAGAAAGTACAGTCTAAAGTAGTAAAACGTACCACATGCCAAGTGAACACTCGGCCCGGCGAGCTGGCAACTAAGAACCTCTGAACAGCATCCTCGAACCTCGAGGAAGAACCATCGCACCTGAAAAGCAGGGGTGAGCCTCCTGTCACTGGCTCAGTAGGGATCCCGTGGAACCCCAACTGAGAACAACGGCGGCATGGAAAGCAGTAACTACAGAACACAGAACAAGGGTCTAGGCGGGGTCGTGCTCATCAGCACGTGTCCGAAGTCCCCGACCACGTGTGCACACACTGACTGACTGCGCTACGTCAGGCCCTCTAGCTGGTATTCCTCCTGGCTTGGACTCGAGCTGCCACAATGGGAGGCCCTACGGTAACCAGCCTAAAGCCGTCTCTCTCGGGTAAAGCCTCGCCACCACTCCTTGGTGGGACCACACGCGTGTCAGAAGGCTACGACTATTGGGGAGTCACTGGTGTGACCACTCTCCAAGGAGAAACTCCGAGAAATACGCATGCACCCTGCGCGAAAGTCGAGAAGAACCAAGTGGCATCGAACCACTGGACTCTGGATAGTCCTCTAGACTCACTAAATCCAAGGGTCTTTGAGTCACAAGACTCGGGGTCAAGACCGTCATACACAACAGCACAAGGCTGTCAATCTGGCCTAATCCCTAGGTCTAAAATCACGGTAACATGAATACCGAGGTAGCTCACTAGCCGCCGAGACCATTCCCTCAAAAAGGGAACTTAAGGGACCTCCAGCCTTAGGCTGGATGACTGGACTCACAGTCCAAGACCACAAATACATGGCCTACGCGGAAAGCACAGAAGCACGATTCCCAAGGTAGCTCACAAGCCGCCACGTCGATTCCCCATCCCAGAGAAAAGCGGAAAACCTCCAGCCCCAGGCTGGATGGCTGGACTCGTAGTCCAAGGCCAAACACATGGCCCACTCGGGAATCATCTTCCAGGTAAACCCACGACATGCGGGGGAAACCCCACCGCACACACACCGGTCCACGATGACTCGATCCAGCGTAACACAAAGTCCGGAACACATGGGGTCACCCAGACCCACCACACCTACAGGCACGTTACTCAAGAAAAATAAAACCCCCGGACACCCAAAGACACAGTCACAGAACTCCACGGGGTGTCCGAGACACACACGGCCAAAGGAGACACGATCAGCCGTAGGCTACCCGCCCTGGGCTGCCCGACTGGTCGCCGTCAAGATCGCGCTACCCTCCTATAGTGCGTTCAGAACATAACGCGCTATACTCCTGTAGCACGACAAGAACGGACGCGCTATACTCCCATAGCGCGATAAGAATAGAACGCGCTACCCCACGTAGCGCGATAATACAAAACACGCTATACTCCTATAGCGCGATAAGAACATAACGCGCTATAGTCCTATAGCGCGATCAGACAGAACGTGCTACCTATCCCTAGCACGATAAAAACCGTCTTACTGTTCATCTTTCCCGATGAACGCGCTCTATCGGGGCGGCGCGACCTCCACGAACGCGCCCACCTTGGCGAGCTATACTCTCAGTTCGCGCCCGAAAATGGCAAAAATCGTGAAGAAACCCATTCCACGCCCCAATCACCCCCAGGTGATGGGGAAATAAAGGGGGAACCCTTCCCCAAGCCCCTAGGCATTCAATGATGCCCACAAACCATCGATTAACGCGTTAAAATGCTAGATCGGGCTCACACCCCAAAAATATGTATTTTCCCCAAAATGCGAAAAGAACCCCACTCGGCTCGCCACGGGCTACCAAATCCGCGGGAAATGAAGTACACGAGCTGAGGGTACATCTCCCCACCTCCACCGAAGATTCAACACGCCGCGGATGCCGCTCCGCGAAGGAAACGCCATGAAACCCTCGTTCTTCCAGAGCTTCCCACGAACCACGCATGCCGCCACGATCACCACGCCGCCACCGCCGTCACCGCGCCGTCGCCCACCGCCGTCTGCAGCCGGAGGGGAGCATGCCGCCGCGTCCACGAGAGTGGGGGAGGAGAGGGGCGCCGGTTGTTCACTGGAGGAAGAAGGAGGAAGAAGAATAGAATAAGAATAGAAAAAGAAAAAGAAACGGGGGTTATATAGAAAATTCAGATTTTTCAAAAAATACGGAAAAATAGAAAAATATACCCCCGCGATCCTCGGAACACGCTGATCGCCATGGTACCATCCCTGAGTAGGTGAACGACCCGGTTTACCCGCTACGGGGTTCCGTAGGTCCAGACAGGGAAAAATATGGGAAACTGCGGAACACGTTTCGAGACCTCCGAAACTGATCCGAAACGCACGGATTCGAACCCGAAAAATATCCGAAAGATAATTCCTGGCATAACGAGAACAAATTCTCCAAGAAAATAAATCTGGGACCCAAGAAGAAGGATCCGAAAACCCCTGGGGCGTTACAACGCTTCTGGAGTTCACGCTGAGTGGGTCGACGCACCAATGGTGTAGCGTCGACGCAGCCTTCTTCGCACTGGCCTCTACTACTGCTGAAGCTGTTTCTGCATTGACGCAGTTGCTTCACTACGTCGACGTCTCCTTCTTTGAACAGCCACTTGTTACCGCTAGGCAGAATAGCCGTCACCTTAAACTATTTGTCGCCCTTAGGTGTATATTCTTCACCCTTAGGTACTGGTCAGCCGTCGCCCTTACTCTTATGTGAACTTCATATAGTTGAAGTCGACTTGAGCAGGTGCCGAGTCTGACTTGCCTCTTTGTAACTTCATGCGATAGTGCCTGTTGCCCATTTTTCACCCTTGCAACCCATATGTCACCACTAGGAAGTCATTTGTCACCCTTAGGCGCATGAGCCGTCGCCTTAGCCTTTTTCTTCTTTTGTTGGACCGTCGCCTTAAACTATTTGTCACCCTTAGGTGTATATTATACACCGTTGATGCTCCATTTGTCACACTTAAGGCTCTATTTTTTAGTCTTGTCTTCATCAGTTGGCAGAAGACCTTTGGCTTGCTTGTGTTGACTCCCAGGCCAGAATTTGTTCATTTCACGTTATGACCATGTGGACTCCAAGTTTTGTTGACTAGTCCTTGCGGACTATTTTATTATTGACTTGGGCTAGGCTTGACTGCATTGACTGTTGACCTTGACTGGGTCCACCTTGACTTGGTCATCTTGAAGTTTAAGCTTGTTTGGGTCACTTTGACATTTATTGCCTTTGACAAAAGTCAACTTTGACTTGAGTCAACTCTCACCTTCAAACGGAGTCTTCAAGACTTCTTCATATTCTCTTTCAGCCTTCAGAACCTATTTTTCACCCTTGCGAAGGCATTTTACACCCTAACCAGCTATTTGTCACCCTTAAGGGTGTATGTTTCACCCTTATCAATCCATTCTTCACTCTTGCTGGTTCCAACGTGCCTGTGTCAACGCAAGGCCTTGCTACGTCAATGTAACAAAGCGATATTTGTGAAGGCTTCAACGCTACAGACCATTTTTCACTCTTGAAGACCTATTTGTTGGCCCAAGCTTCTATTTTACACCGCTGACCACTTATTTGTCACCCTTAAACCATAGCCATAGGACTAGCTTTTCTGCCTTACGGTCTTGAGCTGGAGTTGACTCCAAAGGTCGACTCTTGTTCTTCAAACTTCTTCTTTTGCCATACTTCAACGTCCAAGGCTATTTGACACCTTTGTTGCCCACAATTGAATGGTGACCTTGGAGTCGACTTGTAGCAGCTTGAAGTCGACTTCTGAACAACGCTTGGAAATTTTTGACTGAAGTTTCTTCAGCCAACCTATTATGTGCACAAATTAAAAATACTAGAAATGTCATTATCAAAAAAGTATATATGACTCATAGTTTTAACATCATTAAAATATAGGGACACAACATATTCCCCTCCCCTCCCCCCACCCCTCTTTCTTTCGATGGGAGAGGGATAGAGGGAAGGTGGGGTGTGACCCCTCTTCCCTCCCCTTTTTTGCACATAGAAAGGAAACAAAGGAATAGAAGGGACTCTCCCCACAAGTACATCAGTGGTGGAAAGTACCCTCTTGCTCCCCCCCCCCCTAGTTCGTTCACACACAGAGAGAAGGCACACAAGGAGGATGTAGATCCCTAGTTCTCCCCTCCCCCCCGGCCTATCTTTGTGCGTCTAGATAGAAGCGAGAGAGAAAATAATGAGAAGAACATCTCCCCCGCTTGGTTGAACCGGTGGTGGTGGGCGGATTGCTACTTCACCCTTTTGCACGCTGAGGGAAGGAAGAAAGAAAGGGGAGGCGAGATCTCCCCTCCGGCTGGCGTCGGCAGTGGAAGGTACTCCCCCTGCTCCCCCTTTTGCAGCGGAGAGTAGGAAGAGAGAGAGAGAGGGAGGCGAGCTTCTTGACCCCCTGGACTAACGGTGGAGGCGGATCCCTACTTCCCCCTTTTGCCTGTAGAGAGAAGGAAGAGAGGAGAAAGGCATGGGCTTCCCCCTTTGGCTGGACTAGCAGTGGAAGGTGACCCCTACTTCCCCCTTTTGCACGCGGAGGGGAAGAAGAAAGGATGGGGAGGTGAGCTCCCCCCCCCCCCCTCTAGTCGGTGTCAACGATGGAAGGTGCCCCCTCTCCCCCTTTCGCGCACATAGAGAGAGGAAGAGAAGAGGGAGGAGGCATTGCTCTCTCCCCTTGCAGTAATTGACCTTGGGGCCTATAAAATACCCCTTTGATAACCCTTTGTTATTTTTCTTATTGCTCATGCTCCGTAGACCAAAGTCACAGCGCATGTGAGTTTGTTTGAGTTCTTGTCTTCCCTTCAACGTCAACCCGCTATTGGCTTTTTTGGTGAAGAGCCATACCTTGACACAACGAGAGTGGTCCACGGAGGCTCGGAAAAATCTTGTTTATTGATTGATTTCACAGGCATGTGACTTCATGCCACTTGTTAAGTGTTTGACATAATTCCGGCACACAAACACACACGAACAATATATGCTTTCTTCATCCGACATAAATCGAAACATATATGTGACACAACGGCAGTGATTTAGTATTACATCGTGTCATCATAATGTTAATTTAATTAATTTTTTTTGATTAACCATGAAAAATAAAAATTACGAGTCCAACAATTATCTTCCCACTTTTTTTATTTTCACGTCTTCCCCATTTCGCTCCTTTTGTCTTGTTTTCGAAATAAAAAAGAAAAAAAACACTAGTTTTGTGAGTAGATCCCTTCTACTTGTCGGCTACTACATGCCCTTTTCTACGTTTATCTTACTCATAATTATACTCCATGTCATTGTGCAATGAAATATTGGACTATTAGGTGATGTAAATCGCTGCAATCCCATCTTAAAATTATGCGATTTATGATAAAAAGAAGAAATAACATATCTTCTTGAACACATTTCCATAGGAATGTCTCTCATTTTGTGTACTTCGCATCAAAAAAACAAAAAATGCTCCCTAGGCAAGTTAAATGAATACTCTTCTCTTAATGGCTATCCATCCATTCCACGGTATACACAAGTGAATCGTGGAATTGAATCTACAGTCAAGCTTGGAATCTTATAACGAAGAAGATATTTAAAATATTATTCATCAAATGCTTCTCACATATGCACCCATGATTGCATCCAACGCATTCAACGATGAGGCGGGAGGTCGGCATTACAAGAGGCAAAATAATTGGAGTGGTCGCAAGTTGCTCGTGCTGTGCAGCGCCCGTCCAGATTATGGCCGTCAATTAGTCGGGCTCGGACAAAGTTGAGATAGACGTTGCAATGGATAAAATAATTGGAGTGGTCGCATGTTACTTGTGCCATGTAACGCACGTCAAGATTAAGACAGTCAATGGATTGGGTTCGGGTCAACTTTAGGTCGACCTGACTTAGGTCGGTCTAACTCAATCCCGACTCATCAATTTTGAAGTCCAGCACGGACTCGAGCCCAAGTTACGTCGGGCCGGGTTGGGTCCGACTTCTCCGTAAGCCCGACTTTGGCCCAACTCTGTCTAGCTCGAAAAATTAATGAAAAAAATGAATATATATATAAATATATAAAACTTACCATCTCACTAAATTAGTTAGAATTTTAGATATTAATTTATTTATAAATAGATTTTTTAATTTTTAATAAAATAAAAAAGATATTTTAAATTTTTTAATTAAACAAAATTGAGGAGGATAAAATCTATCTGGCCCAATGCGGCCCATCAATGTCAGACCCGCATCGGCCTAGGCCCCGCTGGGTGTAAAGTAGACCGTACGTGTAGCGACCCAAGATTCGGATACCGGGAAAGGAACCCGATACCATTCGAATCCTGGCCCGCCGCCCACGAGCCGGAGCTCAGAAGGGCTAAAAAGTAGTGTGGAGGTACAAAGAAATAGGAAATAAAGCAGGATAATTCTATAATTAATAGAAATAAATAAATAACTACAACAGTGTCCAGTCCAACAGAAAGTACAGTCTAAGACAGAGAACGTACCCAATACCGAGTGAACACTCGGCCCGGCGATCTGGCAACTAAGAACCTCCGCACAGCACCCTCAGACCACGAGGAAGAACCGTCGCACCTGAAAAGTAGGGGTGAGCCTCCTGTCACTGGCTCAATAGGGGTCCCGCAGAATCCCAACCGTAAACAGCGGTAGCACGGAAAGCAGCAACAGCAAGAACAACAGTAAACGCGGTGGCTGGTAAAAACTCGGCACTACAGTTACTCCTACCGAAACGAAACTCAACACCCCGATCCCACAGTTGGGGACGACCAGACAACGAACCACCCTAGTCACGCTACTAGGAAAACGACCACTCGTCGACGCTGTCTAGGGGAAAGCCCTCGGTGACGCTCACCGGAACCCCTAGACCTCGGCATCGAAAGACACCCGGAACTCCACGCAAAACCATGTCTCGTAGACGTGAAGCGGAACTCGACTCACGAGGAAACTCACCTCACGTGACAGGAGTACCTACCCACCAGAAGTAAGGCCGGATGCGTCCACTGACGACTTAGTCCACAGTCTCATGTGTCTCCCTGCGATGCCCCAGGCGGAGACAAAGACATCGTACAGTAACCAGGATCACAAAACAAGGATTAATTGGGGGCGCGCTCGTCAGCGCGGGTCCAACAGCCCCCAACTAAGTGTGCACACACAGACCATCCGCTCTAGGTCGGGTCCTCTAGCTGGTTTTCCCCCCAGCCGAACTCAGGCTGCAAAGGCGAGGGGCCCTACGGAAACCAGCCTAAAAACTGTCTCTCTCGGGTAAGCTGCTCCACCATTCCGGGGTAGGTCAGCACACGCGTGCCGTAAGAAGGCTACGACCAGTGGGAGGTCACTAAACGTGAACACGGAAAGCCACTCACGCACCCATCGCGAGTAACACGGAGTAACAGGTGGCACGACGCCACCAGACTCTGGACAGCCCATTAGACCTACTAAATCTAACAGTCTTTGAGTCACAAGACTTGGGGTCAAGACCGTTGTACAAGGACAGCTCCACGCCATCAATTTGGCCTATCCCTAGGTCTAAAACCACTGTAACACGGTTCCCAAGGTAGCCCACAAGCCGCCGGGTTACTCCCTCATCCAAGGGACACGCGGGAAACCTCCAGCTCCAGGCTGGTTGATTGGACCCACAGTCCAAGGCCATACACCTGGCTCACGCGGAAACCATCTTCTGGAGAAACCCATGACGTGCGGGAAGACCCCACTGCACTAATACCGATACACAGTGACTCGATCTAATGAGAACACGAAGGCCCGTAACACATGGGGTCACCCGGACCCTCCAACCCACTGGCACACTAGTCGAGGTAACACGGTACCTCCGGACATCCAAAAATACGGACACAGAACCCACGGGGTGTCCGGGACACTCACAAGATCGAAGGTCGACCACTGGGTAACAACCGAGTTGACCGGAGGCCGACACAACGCAAAACGGACACTGCGAACACGAAGAATCGCCTAGCGGTCCTCTTTGGACGGTTAGGGAGCCTAGCAGTCTACCCCTAGACCGCTAGCGCCAGCCTAGCGGTCTAGCCAGGACCGCTACGCCCTAGACACTCACAAAACCCCAAACGGTCACTCCCAGACCGCCAAGTAGGGTGGCGGTCCTTTGCTTGACCGCTAGGTGATGCCTAGAGGTCAGTCGCAAGGCCGCTACCCCACTAACCTCAAACGACCAAAACACGGTCAAACGGTCACCCCTAGACCGCAAAGCAGAGTCTAGCAGTCTTAACCAGACCGCTAAGGCACCCTGGCGGTCTATCGCGCGACCGCAAGGCTCAACCAACATACTGGGACCCCTAGTGGTCTCCACATGACCGCTTAACACCCTAGCGGTCTCTGGAACGACCGCTAGGTCATCCCGAGCCCGAAACAGGTGAAAACGGCGGGAAACTCCATTCCACGCCCCATTCACACCCATGTGAAGGGGAAAATAAGGGGAAACTAGTCCCCAACCTCTCTAGCACCGAGATGACCCATTTAAACCCCAAAAACGTGATCAAAACACTAGATCGGGCTCACACCCCAAAAACATACATTTTTCCCAAAACGCTCAAATAAGTCCGCTCGGCTAACCACGGCCTACAAAATTCATGAGAAAAGAAGTACACGAGCTAAGGGTCCATCTCTCTACCTCCACCGAAGATTTGACACGCCGTGGACGCCGATCCGCGAAGAAAATGCCGTTAAAGCTCCGCCGGCTCGCGATCCCACGAACCGCCTCCACCATCGTGATACTCGCTCCATCCTCGTCGCTCCACGCCCCACGATCCTCGCCGCCTCGCCCTTGTCCACCTCTGTTGGCCGCCGGAGAAGAGAGGGAGAGAGGAGAGAGCGTGAGAAGAGAGAGGGAGGGAAGAGAGAAATGAGAGATGAGGAGAGAGAAAATGAGGTTAATATATATAGAAAAACCTAAAAATTTCAAAAATTTGAAAAATTACGAAAAAATTACATCCGTGATCCTCGGGAAGAGCACAACGTGTTGGTCACGTCCCGGGGTCGGAGAACGCCACTGTTCACCTTGCACAGTGTTCCGAAGGCACATCAGGGAAAAACACGCGTAAAGCATAAAACACACTCCGGGACCCATGAAAGTGATCCGAAACCCACTGATCCTGATCCGATAAATATCCGAAAAATCAGGGGCGTTACAGTACGATAGTCTCCAGCCAACACCCGGCGGCCAATAGAGATGCGCAGGAGATTCGCTAGCCCACAAAGAGCATCGACACAGGCATCTCGGGCGTTGGATGACTCTCCGGTGACCGAACGTTATTCCCGAACGTTGCTCTCGCCATCACCGGCCTCTACTCCAGTAGGGACGAGCTCGCATCTAGAGTGCCATGAGACTCGCTCCAAGGCCGCACTGCCCGGATAAATGGGCGCACAATGGGTAACTCCCCAAGATCGCGAAGGCGTTACTCCACGACTCACGTCTTTTCCTGCTAAGGGACATACCTCCACCACCAGAACAACCCATATAAATAGACCTCCGATCAGATGACAAGAGAACACGTACAGAGAGAGAGAGACACAAGAGGACAGATATGACAAACACATACAGTGAGACGCCTAGACACGTAGAGGAGGAGGGAGAGATATCAGGAGTCAGCTTCCAAGCACGTTCTAGGCCTGGCGATCACTCTCCGAGCACTTGCCGGACATGGTGAGCACCTTCAAAGACTCTACTCCGGCCCCAGACTTGATTATTCTACTCTCACGCTCTCTCCCTCTCTTCGTCTCTTGCTGTTCCTCGCCCCAACGCGATCCTGACTTAAGCATCAAAGGGTTATCCCCTAGAGTAATATCCAGAACTCATTCTGACGCCATCTTTCTAGTGTTTGCAGATTTCCACAAGTGGCTAGATGTCCTTCTCCTGTCAAACAAATCTTAAAAGTGTAGTACGAGGTCCAGGAGATCATTTTTTCGTCTCTACAAAAAAAAGATTTGAAGAGAGAAAATAAAAGAAAAATAGGTCGGGTCGACGTGCAGGCCAAACTAAAAATTTGGGTCCGACTCACGGGTCAAAATTTTAAGCTTGACTAAAGGTCTGCGGGCCGAAAAAAATCTAAAGACATGACCCAAAATTGGGTCAGGTCTGCGGGCATGTTGGGTCACGCGCGACCCATTGATAGCCCTAATGAAGGCTTTGATGCTGAGCATAGTTGGTGGAGTGTACGATGACTTGAAATATGAAGGTATTAATTCGGGAAGATGGCGTTAAGTGTACGATGACTATAACTTTTCTACCTTTAATCACTTTCTTATCTTCTACGTAAAGTATTTCCCATTCTCATAATTCCTTGACAAGATCACATGTTCCTGACCTTTGTGAGAACTAATCTCTTGCTTAAACCAAGTGACTTCTACAAAGATGGGTCTTGGAGAGGGTGTTCACCGGGTGTTGGAATGGGACCTACTTGCCAACCTCTCTATTTTATATTTTCTTTCTCCTAGGGGTAGATGTGGCAATAAGCCAAACTATTAGTGGAAATTGACAAAAATGATTGTATTTTAAGACAACCCAATTTGATTTTGCATCAAATTTTTGTAATTGATATTTTGGCTCGTGTCAAGATGAGTCAAAATAAGTGAACACGAGTCGTAATAAAAAGAAAATCAAGGATCAATTACCTAAGTCAATTATTGCCCCCGATATGATCCAATGTAAAACTCACATCAAAATGAACTCTCAAAAATTTCAAATCAGATGATGTTTTTTTAAAGACTAAAAGTAAACCAAATCGGTAGATAATAAAAGATTGAAAAAATAACCTTATATTCTTAGAAGTTTTCTAAATTATCTCTATATTCTTACATTTATCGTATTTACTGTAATACCTTCAAAATTTACTAACTAGAGCCCTCGTGCCCCTAAGGTTAAAGTTGAGTTAGAGAGAGATAACAGACGGGATGAGTAGATAATTTTACCCTCACCCCCCTTTGGAGAGAGAGAGAGTAGGGGAGGAGGGATGCCAGAGGGGCTCTCCCTGTAATGACACAGAGCTCCGGATACCGATATACCGATAAAATCGATACACCGATACTAAGAACTGGAGACGCCACCCAAGAGGCTGAAGAGGTCCCGTAAAGGTTAGTGAGGTTTGTCGAGGGATTACATAACGAATTGGAATTACAACGCGCATAAATTAATTATAGTCACAAAATTAATATAGTGCGGAAGCAATTTAAAATATCAGAGTGGTAAAAATATACACTAGTCCAGATTTACAACAGAGAGCACAAGTCCAAAAATAAATATACAACTACACAGGGCATACCCCGGCCAAAAGAACAAAAAGAAAGGACAAACCGACACAGCTGGCGACTCTAGACTCGATCGCCAAAAGCACGGGACGACGAACCCGCGTGAGGCTGGGGCGGCTCACCTGTAAAAGTAAGGGGTGAGTCACAGCCAGCCTCAGTAGGGGTCACGCGGATCCCTACCACAGACTACACGCAAGCATGCACAAGTAAGGGCTACCAGCATGCAAACAAAGCAAAAAAATAGGCACATGGCATAATTAAAGCAATTAATAAGAAAGGTGTAAATCTAACTACGCAGAAAAATAAACAGCTAGCCAGCTACCAAAAGCCAAACTCAAATAAAACGATGTGCTGAAAATAAATCTAGCTCAATACTCCCAACTGACAGGAGAAGTCTACTGCGACGTAGAACAAAAGAGTCCACTAAAAGGAAGAGACTAGATGCGTCCCAGACGACTTACTCTGCAGCCTCTGCAACTCACGTGTCTCGAGTCTACACGGAGAGACGTAACAAAACTAGTACCGAACCGAGTAACTAGTCAGAGCGACACTCGTCAGTGCCAGTCCCTGTCTCTGACCACGTGTGCACACACTGACTCTCGTCTGAGCCAGGTCCTCTAGCTAATTTTCTCCCTCCGTAGGACGCTACGGCCAAGCTGGGGGCCCACGGAACTAGCTTAGAAACCGTTGATTGGGATACTCTACCACCCCTCCCTGGTGGGTTGACCCGCGTCGTAGGGCTATGACTAGTGGCTCTATCACAAGGAACGTGAGAAAAACAACCCTACACGGATAATCAAGCACGGATTCGCACAAATAAACCCATTTTCGAACCTGTATAGATGGGCGGTCTTGCTCCAGCCGCCTAACGATAAACGGTTCTCCATTGGCCGCCCAATGAGATAAACGATCTTCCCATGGCCGCGCCACTGGGATAAACGGTTAGTGCTCCGACCGCACAAGAATCAACGTGAACAGATGAACGGTTCCATCAGCACCGCTCATCTAGATGGGCGGTCCCTTGCTCACCGCCTAAGAAACATTAAACGGTCACCCTGTGGCCGTATAAGTCGTTGAACGGTCACCCTATGGCCGTATAACATCAAACGAATTTAAACTAATTTGCAGAATTAAAAAAATATGCCAGAAAATATGATGAACGGTCATACGATAGACCGTATAAGGGACATGGACGGTCTGGTCAGCGGCCGTTCAAACGAACCGCCATAGAGGGTCAAAGGGATATGCGGTCCAGGGCAGGGCCGCACAATGAGGATGAACGGTCTAGGGCTAGACCGCATAAGGGTTGAACGGTCTGGGGTTGACCGTTGGAGTTCCTGCCACTTTGGCGCTCCATAAGATGGACGGTCTCAACTAGGCCGCCTATGGTCTTGGACGGTCCAAGTCATACCGCACAAAAGAGATATGCGGTCCATTGCTAGTCGCATAACGATGGACGGTCAGACATCAGCCGTATTAACGGTGGGTCGGGTTCGGTCTCAGTCGAAACACCGCCCGGATGGGCCGGAAACATACAGAAATGAAAATAAAAAAAACCAAATAGCCCATACAACAGTTCTACAGCTACTTATGCAATCAAAACTCAAAAGAAAGCCCGAATCTCCGATTTTCCCAAAATCGGGTTAAATAACTCCAACATGGAAAAATACACAGAAATCGAGGAAAACGAAGACGCATGGGCGTGCATGTGGTGCCAAAATGATCCTAGCGAGGTGAGGAGTCCATCCCCCTACCTCGGTCGCAGAGGAAAAGTCGTTCCGGGCGCGCACGGCCGAAGGTCGCCGCGGTTGCTCTCGCCCGATCCCGTCTCCTCGCTCCTCGAACCGCGGGAAGAAGGGCTCCAACGCGATCCTCGCGTCGAGCCTGTTCCAACGGTACCCGCCACGCCTCCATCCAACGTCGTCTCGGCCCGAACCAACGAGAGGGGGGGGGTGACCGCGTCGCACGGCGAGAGAGAGCGTGAGGGAGAGAAAGAAAGAGATGAGGGGAGAGAGAGAGGCGTGCGTGCATTTTTAACATTTTTGTTTATATTTTTTTTGAAAATGTAACTCTAATTACATTTTAACCCTAAATAAAGTAAAATTGTATAAATGCCTAATTGTTTTATATAAATACTTTAACTATACCAAATAAATACCAAAAAATGCCCTAAAAATCCGTAAAAAAATAGACTAAGTTCGCAGAATAAAATTCTAGATCCGAACTATCAAGAATTCGACAAGATACGGGTCCTCCTAAAAGAAATTTCATCCCCGAAATTTAAACAGAAGGAAAAGGAGGCAACTGAAGAACCAAATCAAACCTTGCAAATAGAAAGCCGGTTTCCCCCGTGGCATGAAGAAGGCGCGCTTCAATATGCAATTCACCACGGCACCATGTCTTTCAAGCCAATCCATGCCCAGAATAGCATCATAATCAACCAACTGCATCGCATAGAACTTCGCTGGCATCCGGTGATCATTGATGACAACTGGGGAATCTTCTAGGCACACAGGAGTAGCCATAAAATCTCCCGATGGTAGCTCGACAAGTAGATTACATGCCACTTCCACCATCGGATCCTCAACACGAGCAAGAAAATCCTCGAAAATAAATGAATGAGTAGCACCTGAATCAAAAAGAACATGCTCTGGACGACCAAAAATCAAAACTGTACCTTTCACCAGATTTGACGCTATTGCCTCTGCACGCGAGATATGGGTAACTCTGCCTCTCGACTGACGGCTGGGGGCAGAAGACTGCAGCGTAGGCACTGGCACTTGCTGATAGGACGGCGGAGGTAACTGCGGCGAAGGTAAACGAAACTGAAACTGCTGCTGCGGCTGGGTAACTTGCGAAAACTGCACTGGCCTCGGCCTCTGCGAACAGTCACGCGCTATGTGACCCGGCTGACCGCAAGCATAACATACCACTGGCAAAGAACACGGAACACCAGGATGGCTGCCACCGCATCGTGAACACATACTCGGCTGACTGAAAAAAGGTCCCTGGCGCTGCTAAAAAGAAGACGCCTGCTGCACAGTGCCTGAGGGAGTCTGCTGGTCAAACCACTTCTTAAACTACTTATGCTTCCACGACGAACTCGGTCGAGAACCAGACGAAGAACCACCGGAAACAGGAACCGCGGGCTGAACACCTGAAACAACTGGCTGAGGTACGGTCGACTGAACTGCAACGGGAAGCTGACCTCGAGACCTCGCCAACTCCATCTCTAAAGTCACGGCTGCCTGGTACGCTCCGTCCAGGTCGGCCACACGGGTCGCATACAACGGTAGTCGTAACTCTGGATTTAATCCTCACAAAAACTGCTGCGTCTTCATGGCTTCATTTGCAAGGACATGGGGCGCATATTGACCCAATTCCAGAAACTTGTTGCGGTACTGCACCACGGTCATATCACCCTGAATCAGCTCCATGAATGATATGCTTTAGCCATCTGGAGACAAGCCGGAGTAAAAGCACGTTCGAAAGCTGCCACAAACTCTGGCCAGGTGATCTGCAGAAGCGGTCGGGAACGGAAAGCAACTGCCCACTCGGCACTCCACCACGTCAGCGCTGCACCTTGAAGCTGAAAGGTTGCCAACATGACCTTCTCGTCCTCCACGCACTCCATTGCTCGGAATACGCGCTCCGTCGCATCCCGCCAATGTCTTGCCACCTCAGGATAAAACTGACCGTCATACGATGGTGGGTTGAACAGCAGAAATTCTTTTAGTGCTCTGCCACGACCACCAGGCAAGTCGGCTTGAGGGGCAGCAGCTGAGGCTGGAACAGGCATGGCTTGAACTGGAGCTGGCACAGCAGGAGGAGGAGCAGGTACAATAGGAGGATGAAAAGTGCCACCCTCTTCCTGAGGGACATGAGCTCTTCCTTTTCGCGGCGTTCTCTTTTTTTGCGGCGGCATCTCAAAGCTAGAAAACATACGACAATGGAAAACACATCCGTAAGTACGGAAAACATCCTAAGCCAGCAATAGACGACTCAAGTGGACTTGCTCTGGACTCGCACATGCAATTTCAATTTCTTATACAATTCCCCAACACCGCTCTAATACCAACTGTAACGACCTAGAGCTCCGGATACCGATATACCGATAAAATCGATACACCGATACCAAGAACTGGGGACGCCACCCAAGAGGCTGATGAGGCCCTGTAAGGGTTAGTGAGGTTTGTCGAGGGATTACATAACGAATTGGAATTACAACGCACAGAAATTAATTATAGTCACAAAATTAATATAGTGCGGAAGCAATTTAAAATATCAGAGTGGTAAAAATATACACTAGTCCAGATTTACAACAGAGAGCACAAGTCCAAAAATAAATATACAACTACACGGGGCATACCCCGGCCAAAAGAACAAAAAGAAAGGACAAACCGACACAGCTGGCGACTCTAGACTCGATCGCCAAAAGCACGGGACGACGAACCCGCGTGAGGCTGGGGCGGTTCACCTGCAAAAGTAAGGGGTGAGTCACAGCCAACCTCAGTAGGGGTCACGCGGATCCCTACCACAGACTACACGCAAGCATGCACAAGTAAGGGCTACCAGCATGCAAACAAAGCAAAAAAATAGGCACATGGCATAATTAAAGCAATTAATAAGAAAGCTGTAAATCTAACTACGCAGAAAAATAAACAGCTAACCAGCTACCAAAAGCCAAACTCAAATAAAACGCTGTGCTGAAACTAAATCTAGCTCACTACTCCCAAGTGACAGGAGAAGTCTACTGCGACGTAGAACAAAAGAGTCCACTAGAAGGAAGAGACTAGATGCGTCCCAGACGACTTACTCTGCAGCCTCTGCAACTCACGTGTCTCGAGTCTACACGGAGAGGCGTAACAAAACCAGTACCGAACCGAGTAACTAGTCAGAGCGACACTCGTCAGTGCCAGTCCCTGTCTCTGACCACGTGTGCACACACTGACTCTCGCCTGAGCCAGGTCCTCCAGCTAGTTTTCCCCCTCCGTAGGACGCTACGGCCAAGCCGATGGCCCACGGAACTAGCTTAGAAACCGTTGGTTGGGATACCCTACCACCCCTCCCTGGTGGGTTGACCCGCGTCGTAGGGCTACGACTAGTGGCTCTATCACAAGGAACGTGAGAAAAATAACCCTACACGGATAATCAAGCACGGATTCGCACAAATAAAACCATTTTCGAACCTGTAGAGATGGGCGGTCTTGCTCCAGCCGCCTAACGATAAACGGTTCTCCATTGGCCACCCAAGGAGATAAACGATCTTCCCATGGCCGCGCCACTGGGATAAACGGTCAGTGCTCCGACCGCACAAGAATCAACGTGAACAGATGAACGGTTCCATCAGCACCTCTCATCTAGATGGGCAGTCCCTTGCTCACCGCCAATGAAACATTAAACGGTCACCCTGTGGCAGTATAAGTCCTTGAACAGTCACCCTGTGGCCGTATAACATCAAACGAATTTAAACTAATTTGCAGAATTAAAAAAATATGCCAGAAAATATGAGAAACAGTCATACGATAGACCGTATAAGGGACATGGACGGTCTGGTCAGCGGCCGTTCAAACGAACCGCCATAGAGGGTCAAAAGGATATGCGGTCCAGGGCAAGGCCGCACAATGAGGATGAACGGTCTAGGGCTAGACCGCATAAGGGTTGAACGGTCTGGGGTTGACCGTTGGAGTTCCTGCCACTTTGGCGCTCCATAAGATGGACAGTCTCAACTAGGCCGCCTATGGTCTTGGACGGTCCAAGTCATACCGCACAAAAGAGATATGCAGTCCATTGCTAGCCGCATAACGATGGACGGTCAGACATCAGCCGTATTAACGGCGTGACGGTGGGTCGGGTTCGGTCTCAGTCAAAACACTGCCTGAATGGGCCGGAAACATACAGAAATGAAAATAAACAAAACCAAACAGCCCATACAACAGTTCTACAGCTACTTATGCAATCAAAACTCAAAAGAAAGCCCGAATATCCGATTTTCCCAAAATCGGGTTAAATAACTCCAACATGGAAAAATGCACAGAAATCGAGGAAAACGAAGACGCATGGGCGTGCATGTGGTGCCAAAATGATCTTAGCGAGGTGAGGAGTCCATCCCCCTACCTCGGTCGCGGAGGAAAAGTCGTTCCGGGCGCGCACGGCCGAAGGTCGCCGCGGTTGCTCTCGCCTGATCCCGTCTCCTCGCTCCTCGAACCGCGGGAAGAAGGGATCCAACGCGATCCTCGCGTCGAGCCCGTTCCAACGGTACCCGCCACGCCTCCGTCCAACGTCGTCTCGGCCCGAACCAACGAGAGGGGGGGTGACCGCGTCGCACGGCGAGAGAGAGCGTGAGGGAGAGAAAGAAAGAGATGAGGGGAGAGAGAGAGGCATGCGTGCATTTTTAACATTTTTGTTTATATATTTTTTTTTGTAAATGTAGCTCTAATTACATTTTAACCCTAAATAAAGTAAAGTTGTATAAATGCCTAATTGTTTTATATAAAAACTTTAACTATACCAAATAAATACCAGAAAATGCCCTAAAAATCTATAAAAAAATAGACTAAGTTCGCAGAATAAAATTCTAGATCCGAACTATCAAGAATCTGGCAAGATACGGGTCCTCCTAAAAGAAATTTCGTCCCCGAAATTTAAACAGAAGGAAAAGGAGGCAACTGAAGAACCAAATCAAACCTTAAAAATAGAAAGCCGGTTTCCCCCGTGGCATGAAGAAGACGCGCTTCAATCTGCAATTCACCACGGCACCGTATCTTTCAAACCAATCCATGCCCAGAATAGCATCATAATCAACCAACTGCAGCGCATAGAACTTCGCAGGCATCCGGTGATCATTGATGACAACTGGGGAATCTTCTAGGCACACAGGAGTAGCCATAAAATCTCCCGATGGTAGCTCGACAAGTAGATTACATGCCACTTCCACCATCGGATCCTCAACGCGAGCAAGAAAATCCTTGAAAATAAATGAATGAGTAGCACCTGAATCAAAAAGAACATGCGCTGGACGACCAAAAATCAAAACTGTACCTTCCACAAGATTTGACGCTATTGCCTCTGCACGCGAGATATGGGTAACTCTGCCTCTCGACTGACGGCTGGGGGCAGAAGACTGCAGCGTAGGCACTGGCACTTGCTGATAGGACGGCGGAGGTAACTGCGGCGAAGGTAAACGAAACTGAAACTGCTGCTGCGGCTGGGTAACTTGCGAAAACTGCACTGGCCTCGGCCTCTGCGAACAGTCACGCGCTATGTGACCCGGCTGACCGCAAGCATAACATACCACCGGTAAAGAACACGGAACACCAGGATGGCTGCCACCGCATCGTGAACACATCCTTGGCTGACTGACAAAAGGTCCCTGGCGCTGCTGAAAAGAAGACGTCTGCTGCACAGTGCCTGAGGGAGTCTGCTGGTCAAACCACTTCTTAAACTTATTATGCTTCCACGACGAACTCGGTCGAGAACCAGACGAAGAACCACCGGAAACAGGAACCGCGGGCTGAACACCTGAAACAACTGGCTGAGGTACGGTCGGCTGAACTGCAACGGGAAGCTGACCTCGAGACCTCGCCAACTCCATCTCTAAAGTCACGGCTGCCTGGTACGCTCCGTCCAGGTCGGCCACACGGGTCGCATACAACGACAGTCGTAACTCTTGCTTTAATCCTCGCAAAAACTACTGCGTCTTTATGGCTTCATTTGTAAGGACATGGGGCGCATACTGACCCAATTCCAGAAACTTGTTGCGGTACTGCACCACGGTCATATCACCCTGAATCAACTCAATGAATTGATATGCTTTAGCCATCTGGAGACAAGTCGGAGTAAAAGCACGTTCGAAAGCTGCCACAAACTCTGGCCAAGTGATCTGCCGAAGCGGTTGGGAACGGAAAGCAACTGCCCACTCGGCACTCCACCACGTCAGCACTGCACCTTGAAGCTGAAAGGTTTCCAACATGACCTTCTCGTCCTCCGCGCACTCCATTGCTCAGAATACGCGCTCCGTCGCATCCCGCCACTATCTTGCCACCTCAGGATCAGACTGACCGTCATACGATGGTGGGTTGAACATTAGAAATTCTTTGAGTGCTCTGCCATGACCACCAGGCAAGTCGGCTTGAGGGGCAGCAGCTGAGGCTGGAACAGGCA
Source organism: Amorphophallus konjac (assembly GCA_022559845.1). NCBI lineage: Eukaryota > Viridiplantae > Streptophyta > Magnoliopsida > Alismatales > Araceae > Amorphophallus > Amorphophallus konjac. Next base: position 75,029 of record JAHNEJ010001153.1, read on the forward strand.
TGGCTTGAATTGGAGCTGGCACAGCAGGAGGAGCAGGTACAACAGGAGGATGAAAAGTGTCACTGTAATGCCCCGGATTTTTCGGATCCTTGTTCATGGGTCCCGGATCTGATTTCTCATAGTGTCCGGCTCCGTTGTGTCCAAAATTTCGTTTCGGACATCTTTCGTGTTCGGATCGGCGCGATCCGGAGTTGTTTCGGAGGCCCGGAAGCGTTCCACGGCTTTTCCTCGTGTGTTTTCCGATTCCCGATGTGTGTTTCGGTAATTCCTTCGGAACCTCGTTACGGGTGAACCGGACTGTTCACCAGCGCGCGAGTGGTACCGTTGCGATCGATGTGTTCTGAGGATCGCGGAAACGTGATTTTCTATTTTTCTGGCATTTTCGGGAATTTTCGGATTTTCCTATATATTGACCACCTTTTCTCTCCCCTCTCATTTCTCTCTTCCCTCCCTCTCTCTTCTCTCACGTTCTCTCCTCTCCCCCTCTCACTCCGGGCGGCCGACGGAGGCGGCGAGGGCGGGGCGGCGTGGCTCGTGGGGCGTGGAGCGACGGGTACGGGACGAGGATCACGATGGTGGAGGCGGTTCGTGGAATCGTGAACCGGCGAGGGTTTAAATGGCGTTTCTTCGTGGATCGGCGTCCACGGCGCGTCGAATCTTCGGTGGAGGTAGGGAGATGGACCCTCAACCCACGTACTTCATTTCTCGCGAGTTTTGTAGGCCGTGGCGAGCCGAGCGGGCTAAAAGGGGCGATTTGGGGAAAATGCATGTTTTTGAGGTGCGAGCCGGATCTCTCGTTTTACCGTGTTTGTGGGCGATCCAGGGGTTTAGATGCATGACTAGGGGCTTGGGGAAGGTTTCCCCTTTTGTTTCCCCTACACCTGGGGGTGAACGGGGCGTGGAATGGTTTTTCCCGCGGTTTCCACCGTTTTCGGGCGCGGACTGAGAACGCGCTATGCTCCAGTAGCGCGTTCTTGATGGTCGCGCTGCCCCGATGGGGCGCGTTCATCGGAGAAGATGAATAGTAGGGCGGCTCCGGTCGCGCTATAGGGTCCTAGCGCGACCTGTCTTGTCGCGCTAGGAGGCCCTAGCGCGATCTTCCCTGTCGCGCTAGGGGGTCCTAGCGCGTTCTTCCTTGTCGCGCTAGGGGTCCCTAGCGCGATCTGTCCTGTCGTCTGGTGTTCCTCTTGGGCCGTGTGTGCCCCGGACACCCCGTGGAGTTCCGTGACCGTGTCTTTGGGTGTCCGGAGGTTCCGTTTAACTTGATTAGCGTGCTCGTGGGCTTGGTGGGTCCGGGTGACCTCAGGCGTTTCGGGTTTCCGTGTTCTCGCTCGATCGAGTCACCGTGTATCGATGTGTGCACGGTGGAGTTCCCCCGCATGTCGTGAGTCTTCCTGGAAGATGATCCCCGAGTGGGTCATGTGTTTGGCCGTGGGCGGTGCGTCCGTTTCTTCTCCGACCGTGGTCACCGTGCGATGGTGCTGGTACGTGGGACGGCCCCCGTACTTCGTCAGGTTCGGACGTTGTTTTCCGTTGTCTTGAGAGTCTACTCTCTCAGTGATCCTCCACTAGTCATAGCTTCCTGCGCACGCGTGTGCGGACCCACCTGGGAGTGGTGGAGAGCGCGACCTGGTGAGACGTGGTTTTTAGGCTGGTTTCCGTCGGCCCCTTGCCTTTGCCACCAGAGTCCGGTGGGGGGGAAAACTAGCTAGAGGACCCGACCTAGAGTAGATGGTCTGTGTGTGCACACGTAGTTGGGGGCTTAGGACACGCGCTGACGAGCGTGACCCCAGCTAGTCCTTGTTGTGGTACTGGTTACTGTGTGTGTCTGAGTCTCACACCTAGGGCGTCGTAGCTAGACACTTGTGACGCGGTGTAAGACGTCAGGGGACGCATCCGGTCGTTCTTCTAGTGGGAGGTACTCCTGGTCTGGACAGAGAGTGACAGACTGTCAGTCGCGTGACTTCGACCTTCGGGTTTTTGCTCGCGTTGACCGTTGAGTTTCGGTTGTCTCGCCATGGCACATGTGTCGATTTTTGTACCGTGTGACTGGTTCTAGTGTAGTTTGGTAGCCCTTGGCCGGGAGACTAGGTTGTGTTTTCTGGTACAGTAGGAGTAGCTGTAGAGCCGAGGTTTTGCCGGCCACTGTAGTTACTTTCCTGATTTCGTAGTTACTGCTTTCCGTGCCGCCGTTGTTCTCAGTTGGGGTTCCGCGGGATCCCTACTGGGCCAGTGACAGGAGGCTCACCCCTGCGTTTCAGGTGTGGTGGTTCTGTCTCGAGGTTCGAGGGTGCTGTGCGGAGGTTCTTAGTTGCCAGCTTGCCGGGCCGAGTGTTCACTTGGCATGTGGTACGTTTTTACTGCTTTAGACTGTACTTTCTGTTGGACTGGACTCTGTTGCAGCTGTAGTTGTTTAATTCTGTTAATTGTTGAATTATCCTACTTTATTTCCTATTTCTTTGTACCTCCACACTCCTTTTTAGCCCTTCCGAGCCCTCCCGGCTCGTGGGCGGTCCGAGCCTCGGGTTATCGGGCCTTCCCGGTATCCGGATTCTCGGGTCGTCACACGGATTCTCGGGTCGTCACAGTTGGTATCAGAGCGTGGTTGTGGACGTACATGGGAATTCAAGATATTGCAGTGATCAGAGTCCGTAAGGTCCAGTACAGTCAGCAGTTGGCATAAGGTTTCGTGCATGTTTGTCGCTTTGTTTCTCGCTTGAGAGTTTGAGTGCCCTATGCGGCGCGGTGAGGGTGGTTGCTGTTCGCGGCTTTCGTGCCGGCGTGGGGTCTGCGGATCAAGGTCGAGAGCTTTCTCCCTTGAGTGGTGGCCCTGGTCGTGTTGCGTTGGGCAGAGGTTGCCGGCGGGTGTGTTGCTGTGGTGCTGCGTTCGGGGAATTGCAGCGATGGTGCATCGAAAGATGTTGTGATCATGGTCCGACGTGACACTTGCTGAGTGTGTCAGAGGCGCTGACCTGACGTGGTGATGGTTTTCTTGGTGCTAGAAGGTGCTGTTCCCAGCATGCGCGAGGCTCGAGGTCAGGTCGAGTGTGGAGTTTTCCTTCCGTTGGTCGGAGGTGCGATTGGTCTCTCCTCTGATTGGAGAGATTGCATTTGGCCAAGGTTCGTCGTCTTGCACTGTGCGCCCGGATTGGTTGGCCTTTGTGCGCCATGAAGTCCGTGCGAGACGCGTCCCGCGTTTTGGCAAGGTGGTTGCCTGTGAGAAGCGTTGCCCGTTCCCTGATGTGTAAGGGTGTTGGCGCTGTTCCGGAAGGATGAGTGTCAGCTGGGCGGTGTTTTTGAGATTTGCGGTTGGTGTCGCGGTTCCCGATGTGTGGAGGATTGGAGTCTGCGGGGTTGCAGATGGTTGTCGAGATGGTGGATCTCGAGTTATCGTTGTGGTGGTTGTGCGTATGGATCAGAGTGCGTGGATCGTGGCGTTGGTGGCTACTGGCGGATTTCTTGAGAACGAGTAGAGCAGCGGAGGATTGGTTCATCGGTGTGTGTTGTCTCCGGCGACGTGAGACGTGTTGTTGTCGTGCCGTTGCTTGAGATATTGTGGTTTATGGCACTGGCAGGTGGAGAGTTGGGGAATGTGCTGACGAGGTTGCCGAATGAGTACCCTATTCTTGCGTTGGAGGTTGCGTTCGCGGATAAGATCGTGTTTTGGAGAAGTGTGCCGTAGGTTGTAAGAGGTTGTGTGTCCCGTGGCTCTGTGATAAGAGCGAGAGTCGGGATTGGCAGGCGTCCTCTTGGATTAATTGAGATGGAGGTCTTGATGAGATAGGATTCGATGAGACAGGACGGTGGTCGATGCCTGTGTGTGGAGGTCTCTGATGAGACGTGGACGTGGGATATTGATCCTCAGTCTGTGGCCAGCAAGGGAGGATTCCCCGTAAGTCTGAGTCGAGTGATGTGAGGACCGTGTGGAGATGGAGTCATGTGGTTTCGCCGTGCTCCCCTGAGAGGGTAGAGTTGGCGTGAGGTTCAAGATCGGTTATGGTGTTGGTCTGTGCGTGAGTCAGCAGATGGCCTGTCATGTGTTGGATCGTGCCTGCTGGGCCGGTGGAGGTTTTCCGTTGGCGAATGTCTGGTGACCAGCGGATGGTCTTTTCAGAGACAGAAGATGCTGGTTGTTGGGGCTCGAGCGTGGAGAGAGCCGAGTGCCAGCGAGGCCTTTGGTGGCCGTTTATGAGATGCGTTTTTCCAGATGGGATCTGAGCTTTGTCAAAGTTTGAGTTCTGAGAGAGTTGGTCCCGTGCTGTCCTTGGTATTTGGCTTGCCTGGGGTGAGCTGGTGGAAGCTCAGTGATTGGTTGCCCCTGGTGCAGGGTGTGAGATCGATCAGCGGTTGTGAAGCTGGCGTTTGGTTGGTCCGCCGAGCGTGGGCGTTGACCGGTGGATTGGTCCTTGTGGCGAGGATTGCGTTCCCTCGGTGAGCGAGAAGGTGGCAGCGATGCCGTGAGTGGTTTCCGTTGTGTCCGAGGTGATACCCGACTTGTGCCCTTGTGTTATGCCTGCTCTGGTGGCTGGTGTGTGCGCGGTGTGCGGAGCATGGCATTGTTCGTGATTATGGTCTGGCTGTATCCCTCATGATCGGTGCTTTTGCGAGAATTGAGGTTTTTCTGTGTTAGGGCCCTGGCAACGTTGTCAGTTAGTGGAGGCGTTCTTCCCCTGTGACTTGGTGCTAGTCCTGCATTTCGAGGACGAAATTTCTTTAAGGGGGGAGGGCTGTAATGCCCCGGATTTTTCAGATCCTTGTTCATGGGTCCTGGATCTGATTTCTCGGAGTGTCCGGCTCCGTTGTGTCCGAAATTTTGTTTCGGACATCTTTCGTGTTCGGATCGGCGCGATCCGGAGTTGTTTCGGAGGCCCGGAAGCGTTCCGCGACTTTTCCGCGTGTGTTTTCTGATTCCCGGTGTGTGTTTCGGTAATTCATTCGGAATCTCGTTACGGGTGAACCGGGTTGTTCACCAGGGCGCGAGTGGTACCGTTGCGATCGGTGTGTTCCGAGGATCGCGGAAACGTGATTTTCTATTTTTCTGACATTTTTGAGAATTTCTGGATTTTCCTATATATTGACCACCTTTTCTCTCCCCTCTCATTTCTCTCTTCCCTCCCTCTCTCTTCTCTCACGTTCTCTCCTCTCCCCCTCTCACTCCGAGCGACCGACGGAGGCGGCGAGGGCGGGGCGGCGTGGCTCGTGGGGCGTGGAGCGACAGGTACGGGACGAGGATCGCGATGGTGGAGGCGGTTCGTGGGATCGTGAACTGGCGAGGGTTTACATGGCGTTTCTTCGTGGATCGGCGTCCACGGCGCGTCGAATCTTTGGTGGAGGTAGGGAGATGGACCCTCAACCCGCGTACTTCATTTCCCACGAGTTTTGTAGGCCGTGGCGAGACGAGCGGGCTAAACGGGGCGATTTGGGGAAAATACATGTTTTTGAGGTGCGAGCCGGATCTCTCGTTTTACCGTGTTTTTGGGCGATCCAGGGGTTTAGATGCATGACTAGGGGCTTGGGGAAGGTTTCCCCTTTTGTTTCCCCTTCACCTGGGGGTGAACGGGGCATGGAATGGGTTTTCCCGTGGTTTCCACTGTTTTCGGGCGCGGACTGAGAACGCGCTATGCTCCAGTAGCGCGTTCTTGATGGTCGCGCTGCCCCGATGGGGCGCGTTCATCGGAGAAGATGAACAGTAGGGCGGTTCCGATCGCGCTATGGGGTCCTAGCGTGACCTGTCTTGTCGCGCTAGGAGGCCCTAGCGCGATCTTCCCTGTCGCGCTAGGGGGTCCTAGCGCGTTCTTCCTTGTCGCGCTAGGGGTCCCTAGCGCGATCTGTCCTGTCGTCTGGTGTTCCTCTTGGGCCGTGTGTGCCCCGGACACCCCGTGGAGTTCCGTGACCGTGTCTTTGGGTGTCCGGAGGTTCCGTTTAACTTGATTAGCGTGCTCGTGGGCTTGGTGGGTCCGGGTGACCTCAGGCGTTTCGGGTTTCCGTGTTCTCGCTCGATCGAGTCACCGTGTATCGGTGTGTGCGCGGTGGAGTTCCCCCGCATGTCGTGAGTCTTCCTGGAAGATGATCCCCGAGTGGGTCATGTGTTTGGCCATGGGCGGTGCGTCCGTTTCTTCTCCGACCGTGGTCACCGTGCGATGGTGCTGGTACGTGGGACGGCCCCCGTACTTCGTCAGGTTCGGACGTTGTTTTCCGTTGTCTTGAGAGTCTACTCTCTCAGTGATCCTCCACTAGTCGTAGCTTCCTGCGCACGCGTGTGCGGACCCACCTGGGAGTGGTGGAGAGCGCGACCCGGTGAGACGCGGTTTTTAGGCTGGTTTTCGTCGGCCCCTTGCCTTTGCCACCAGAGTCCGGTGGGGGGGAAAACCAGCTAGAGGACCCGACCTAGAGCAGATGGTCTGTGTGTGCACACGTAGTTGGAGGCTTAGGACACGCGCTGATGAGCGTGACCCCAGCTAGTCCTTGTTGTGGTACTGGTTACTATGTGTGTCTGAGTCTCACGCCTAGGGCGTCGTAGCTAGACACTTGTGACGCGGTGTAAGACGTCAGGGGACGCATCCGGTCGTTCTTCTAGTGGGAGGTACTCCTGGTCTGGACAGAGAGTGACAGACTGTCAGTCGCGTGACTTCGACCTTCGGGTTTTTGGTCGCGTTGACCGTTGAGTTTTGGTTGTCTCGCTGTGGCACGTGTGTCGATTTTTGTACCGTGTGACTGGTTCTAGTGTAGTTTGGTATCCCTTGGCCGGGAGACTAGGTTGTGTTTTCTGGTACAGTAGGAGTAGCTGTAGAGCCGAGGTTTTGCCGGCCACCGTAGTTACTTTCCTGATTTCGTAGTTACTGCTTTCCGTGCCGCCATTGTTCTTAGTTGGGGTTCCGCGGGATCCCTACTGGGCTAGTGACAGGAGGCTCACTCCTGCGTTTCAGGTGCGGCGGTTTTGTCTCGAGGTTTGAGGGTGCTGTGCGGAGGTTCTTAGTTGCCAGCTTGCCGGGCCGAGTGTTCACTTGGCATGTGGTACGTTTTTACTGCTTTAGACTGTACTTTCTATTGGACTGGACTCTGTTGCAGCTGTAGTTGTTTAATTCTGTTAATTGTTGAATTGTCCTGCTTTATTTCCTATTTCTTTGTACCTCCACACTCCTTTTTAGCCCTTCCGAGCCCTCCCGGCTCGTGGGCGGCGGTCCGAGCCTCGGGTTATCGGGCCTTCCCGGTATCCGGATTCTCGGGTCGTCACAGTCACCCTCTTCCTGAGGGACATGAGCTCTTCCTTTTCGTGGCGTTCTCTTTTTTCGTGGCGGCATCTCAAAGCTAGAAAACATACGACAATGGAAAACACATCCGTAAGTACGGAAAACATCCTAAGCCAGCAATAGACGACTCAAGTGGACTTGCTCTAGACTCGCACATGCAATTTCAATTTCTTTTACAATTCCCCAACACTGCTCTGATACCAACTGTAACGACCCAGAGCTCCGGATACCGATATACCGATAAAATCGATACACCGATACCAAGAACTGGGGATGCCACCTAAGAGGCTGATGAGGCCCCGTAAGGGTTAGTGAGGTTTGTCGAGGGATTGCATAACGAATTGGAATTACAACACGCATAAATTAATTATAGTCACAAAATTAATATAGTGCAGAAGTAATTTAAAATATCAGAGTGGTAAAAATATACACTAGTCCAGATTTACAACAGAGAGCACAAGTCCAAAAATAAATATACAACTACACGGGGCATACCCCGGCCAAAAGAACAAAAAGAAAGGACAAACCGACACAGCTGGCGACTCTAGACTCGATCGCCAAAAGCACGGGACGACGAACCCGCGTGAGGCTGGGGTGGCTCACCTGCAAAAGTAAGGGGTGAGTCACAGTCAGCCTTAGTAGGGGTCACGCGGATCCCTACCACAGACTACACGCAAGCATGCACAAGTAAGGGCTACCAGCATGCAAACAAAGCAAAAAAATAGGCACATGGCATAATTAAAGCAATTAATAAGAAAGCTGTAAATCTAACTACACAGAAAAATAAACAGCTAACCAGCTACCAAAAGCCAAACTCAAATAAAACGCTGTGCTGAAAATAAATCTAGCTCACTACTCCCAAGTGACAGGAGAAGTCTACTGCGACGTAGAATAAAAGAGTCCACTAGAAGGAAGAGACTAGATGCGTCCCAGACGACTTACTTTGCAGCCTCTGCAACTCACGTGTCTCGAGTCTACACGGAGAGGCGTAACAAAACCAGTACCGAACCGTGTAACTAGTCAGAGCGACACCCGTCAGTGCCAGTCCCTGTCTCTGACCACGTGTGCACACACTGACTCTCACCTGAGCCAGGTCCTCCAGCTAGTTTTCTCCCTCCGTAAGACGCTACGGCCAAGCCGGGGGCCCACGGAACTAGATTAGAAACCGTTGGTTGGGATACCCTACCATCCCTCCCTGGTGGGTTGACCCGCGTCGTAGGGCTACGACGAGTGGCTCTATCACAAGAAACGTGAGAAAAACAACCCTACACGGATAATCAAGCACGGATTCGCACAAATAAACCCATTTTCGAACCTGTACAGATGGGCGGTCTTGCTCCAGCTGCCTAATGATAAACGGTTCTCCATTGGCCGCCCAAGGAGATAAACGATCTTCCCATGGCCGTGCCACGGGGATAAACGGTCAGTGCTCCGACCGCACAAGAATCAACGTGAACAGATGAACGGTTCCATCAGCACCGCTCATCTAGATGGGCGGTCCCTTGCTCACCGCCAAAGAAACATTAAACGGTCACCTTGTGGCCAGCACCGCTCATCTAGATGGGCGGTCCCTTGCTCACCGCTAAAGAAACATTAAACGGTCACCCTGTGGCCGTATAAGTCGTTGAACGGTCACCCTGTGGCCGTATAACATCAAACGAATTTAAACTAATTTGCAGAATTAAAAAAATATGTCAGAAAATATGAGGAACGGTCATACGATAGACCGTATAAGGGACATGGACGGTCTGGTCAGCGGCCGTTCAAACGAACCGCCATAGAGGGTCAAAGGGATATGCGGTCCAGGGCAGGGCCGCACAATGAGGATGAACGGTCTAGGGCTAGACCGCATAAGGGTTGAACGGTCTGGGGTTGACCGTTGGAGTTCCTGCCACTTTGGCGCTCCATAAGATGGACGGTCTCAACTAGGCCGCCTATGGTCTTGGACGGTATAAGTCATACCGCACAAAAGAGATATGCGGTCCATTGCTAGCCGCATAACGATGGACGGTCAGACATCAGCCGTATTAACGGCGTGACGGCGGGTCGGGTTCGGTCTCAGTCGAAACACCGCCTGGATGGACCGGAAACATACAGAAATGAAAATAAACAAAACCAAACAGCCCATAAAACAGTTCTACAGCTACTTATGCAATCAAAACTCAAAAGAAAGCCCGAATCTCCGATTTTCCCAAAATCGGGTTAAATAACTCCAACATGGAAAAAATGCACAGAAATCGAGGAAAACGAAGACGCATGGGCGTGCATGTGGTGCCAAAATGATCCTAGCGAGGTGAGGAGTCCATCCCCCTACCTCGGTCGCGGAGGAAAAGTCGTTCCGGGCGCGCACGGCCGAAGGTCGCCGCGGTTGCTCTCGCCCGATCCCGTCTCCTCGCTCCTCGAACCGCGGGAAGAAGGGCTCCAACGCGATCCTCGCGTCGAGCCTGTTCCAACGGTACCCGCCACGCCTCCGTCCAACGTCGTCTCGGCCCGAACCAACGAGAGGGGGGGGGGTGACCGCGTCGCACGGCGAGAGAGAGCGTGAGGGAGAGAAAGAAAGAGATGAGGGGAAAGAGAGAGGCGTGCGTGCATTTTTAACATTTTTGTTTATATATATTTTTTGTAAATGTAACTCTAATTACAGTTTAACCCTAAATAAAGTAAAATTGTATAAATGCCTAATTGTTTTATATAAATACTTTAACTATACCAAATAAATACCAGAAAATGCCCTTAAAATCTGTAAAAAAATAGGCTAAGTTCACAGAATAAAATTCTAGATCCGAACTATCAAGAATCCGGCAAGATACGGGTCTTACACTCCCCCTCTGGTGTCAGTCAGAGACAAAAAGAGAGGGAGAGAGAGAGAGAGCATGCAGGGGAGGGGGGGGCGTCAGAGGGGGTCTCCTCCTCTGGCATCGGTCAGAGAGAGAGAGAGAGCAAGGGAGGGGAGACGTAGGAGGGGGTCTCCCCCTTCAACGTTGGTCAGAGAGTGAGAGAGAGAGATCGAGTAGTGGAGGGGGACGTCGGAGGTGATCTCCCCCTTTTGTGCCGGTTAGAGATAGAGAGGGAGAAAGAGTGAGGACGGCAGGTAGAGAGAGACCGTGCAGAGAAGTCACTCCGTGAAAGAACGACTTTCATCTGAAGTCGTTACTACTCAGAGTGACTTTACAGTTTAAAAAAGTAAAAAATTAAAAACCAAAATTCATTTCCACTCGGGGAGAGTTCCACTCTCTCTTATCCCTCTCAGATCCCCCTCTCCTGTCACCCCTCCACCGGCCCACCCCCCCTCTCTCTCTACAGTAGGGGATACCAATGCTCTCCCTCTCTCTCTCTCTCTCTCTTCGACTGCCTCCCTCCTCATCCTCCCAACCCCCCTCTCTATAGATGCTAAGGATGCCGATGCTGGAGGGGGAGATCCCCTCCAACATCCTCCTCCCTCCATCTTCCCCTCCCCCGACTGTCCACCGTCTCTTTGGTCCCCCTCTCCTGTCACCCCTCCACCAGCCCACCCCCTCTCTCTCTCTCACTCCTCTCTCTCTGTAGCATGGGATACCAGTACCCTCCCTCTCTCTCCCTCTCCCCGATTGCCTCTCTCTCTTGGCCTCCCACCCCCCCTCTCTCACTGTTCTTTCTCTCTTTGGATGCAGAGGATGCCAGTGTTCGAGGGGAAGATCTCCTCTGAGAAGATCTCCTCTGACGCCCTCCTCCCTCAGCTTCCCCTTTACCCGACTATCTACCCTCTCTCTGGTCCCCCTCTCCCGTCAACCCCTCCACTGGCCCAACCCCTCTCTCTTTATCACTTCTCCCTCTCTCTACAACAAGGGACGTCGACGCCCTCCCCTCTTTCTTTCTCTCGCTCTTAGATCGCTTCCCTCCCCCGATCTCTCACCCCTTCTCCGGTCCCCCTCTCCTGCCTCTCCTGTCACCCCCTCCATCCGCCCACCTCTCTCTCTCTCTCTACTCGCAGGGGGTGATGACGCTGGAGGGGGTGGAGGGGCGCCCTCTTGTTTGTGCACTCTCTCTCTATCTCTCTCTCTCATACCCTACGGTAGTATGTTAGAGATTTAAGTAAGTGTAGGTTAGATATTTCCACCACCCTCACCCACCTTTAATTAACCAAGGTAACGTCTCCGTTATGACAGGGGCACAATGACTATATCTTAAAATTTTTAGGAGTATTATAGTAAATATGATAAAAATAAAAATATATGAATAAATTTAAAAAATATAGAGATAATTTTCTTACAAAATTTTATCATCTATTTTGTCGTGTCCCATACTCTATACCATCAAGATATTGTATGTTTTGACCTACTATCTTACGATTTTGTCCCTTTATAAGGGTGATCTACTCTAGAATGGGAGACTTCCTGAGAGGTCACCCATCCCAATATTATTCCCCATTAAGCACACTTAATTAAAGAGTTATTTACAAGAATTGAGTCAATATTTCAAAAGACGTCTCAGTGATATAGAGTATAATTTAATTATATTTAAAATTGTTATAAAATTATTAAAGTTATAGAGATACATAGATACTTTTCTTTACAAAATTTTGTCATCCTCCATTTACACGAAACCAAAGTCGTTCAGTTTTCGCCGTCAAGGCCCATTTACCTTCCAGACCGAATCCGGTCGGGTTGCCCGTCCCGGGCGGCGGGCGGTGCGAAAACGTCGTTCGGCCCGACCCGTTAAACCGTTTTCCGCTCCACCGAACGCCACGCCCTTACCGATTCGACCGAAGGGCACGTGCCCGCGCCGCGCCAACAAATAAAATGCCCGATGTTTGTTTAAAGGAATCGTCCTCGCGGTTCTCTACTCCACGGTCGGCACGAAAAAATGGAGGCTTTCTGCCCACCTTCTTCCTCTTCCCCGCGGGGTCCAACTGAAGTGGCCATCGCATCATCGCCGTCGTCATCCCTTCCACGCCCATCCTGCGCCCCCTTGACCCCCACACCACCAAGTTGCCCCCCCCTCTCTCCCTCCTGTTTGGCCTGCTTTGGAATCCAACAAGAACACGTTGGCTGCTTCCTGATCCCCTTTCTGGTTTCCCTTTTTTCTCTTTCCTGGAACAATCTCCTTTTGTCGGTGGATCACGCTCCTGCAAGGATTGCTTCCGGGGGGGGTGTTGCTGTTTGATCATGTTGTGAAGCTTGCTGTAGTGAAATCGAGCTTGCTCTCCGTTGGATGTGAGGTTGTTTTGTTTGTTCGTTTTGATGGATCCTGTTGTGTAAAAATTGGGTTTGTTTTCTGTTGGGGACTTGGGGTGGGTTTTGTAGGATTGAACTGGTTGCTTTTTGTTCTATGATCTTGGTTTCGTGTTTCGGACGAATTGGTAGGCGACGTTGAGTGGGGATAGTTTTGTTTTGCTTGGTGCTCAAGCTTCGTTTTAATTGACTGTTTAAGTGTCCTTTTTCTTTTCTTTCTTTCTTTATTTTTCTCCCCCTTTATTTTTAATTGACTGTGTTTTTACTTTTTTTTGGCATGGTTTGGGTATAACTGAGTGGCTTGTTGGGGGTAGCAAACTGTTCGAGAGATCAGAGGATTGGTTGCCCTGTCGAACGACATGAGAGATGCGGGCAACTGCTTAAGATTTGGTTACCGCTTCCCGGGCTAGAGGGAAGATCATAACTGTTTAAAATTGGAACATTTTTCCACTGTGTGATGCAGCTGCAATGTCAAAAAAGCCTCCTTATGGGGATATTTCCAACTTCATGGATCGTCTCTCTATTATCGTCATTGATGTTAGCCTTGCCAGTCTGTGGATACACTGATGATGAAGAGGTCCCTGTGGCAGAACATACTTGAAATGAGCTAAAACAAGATTGTTGTCTATGCTTTATATTCTCAAAACCTGCTATCATCAATTGGGCCAACCGTACAGATGCAATTAGGGAGCCAAACATTTGATCAGGGTTTTAGAGCTGGCTTTTGACTTCTCTGAGGTGAATCCTGTGGAAGGGAATGATGAAGTGCATGTCTTAGAACACCTAGGGTAGGAGGGGAGGTCTATGGCAAGTTCATTACACTGAACACCAGCTGCTGGGCTGGGGCAATTACAATGGTGCAAATTCTCAATATTTTTTTGAACTTGATAGAGCCTACTTTAATACATTATGCCAAGGTATGTATCCACAGACTCTACTGCTAGAAGTGATAACATTCAAGTGGAAGGGAATGGCATTGACTGGATGAGGTGTGTAAAGGTGGATTATATCTGGAAGTGTAAAGGGACAACGGCCTCATTAATGTAGCCCGTGGATAGTGCCATATTCCTATGGTTTAGGTCTTATTTGGTCTATTTTATTCAAATCTTAAGTAGCTTATTGCTGCTGAATCTTCTTTCATCTCTTTCACTTGATAAAAGCGTTAAACAAATAGCATAGGTTGGTGCTTTTTTCTTAGGTTATTTATTTTTCGGATATGGTTTATCTTTGACCAAGTATGGTCCTCCTAAGACCTTGCTTGGTTTTCCAGGTGATATGGCTTCCATGGGAAGTTCTCTTAGGAAGATAAATACATGAGTCTGAAAGGGGACTGTTCCATTTCACGAACCAACTTTTAGCAACTTCGCAGTTAAGGTAATAAGTTGAGTTGAAGAGTGTTTAAATCACTCATATATAGAATTTTACAACGAATGAGTGTCCTTGACCCATCATCTGTATGCTTTCAATTTGTGCCTTATTTGTAACTAAAATGTGTCTGTAAGGAAGGGAACACACCTGAATCACTGTAATTGAAATGAGGATATATGAACGGATGGGTCAGAGGAAAGGTGCATATAACACAGAGTGGGGCACATCCGAGGACGAAGCATATGCTGCCTGCACAATTATTTTAAAGGATTATCTTAGTTGAAGGTGTTAGGAGGTCAAGGTGAGCTGCTAGGGAAAGTTTGAAATCAGATGATGGTGGACCTACTGAGAAAAGACACTACATCCATGTCAAACAATTGGGAAAAGGCTGTTGTGGCAAAGACGACGATGGTGATTTTTGGAAGATACTTGCATATTTGTGTGTCATATGATTTGATTGTGCAACAGTCAGATATAATTTTCATTCAACAGATATTATTTTGGATGATACTGGATTCTATCAGAAACAATGCATTGTTAGCATTAGTTCTAGGAACCAATATGCACTGGCCTTCAAGGACAATTTCAATGTGGACTATGGAGTTCTAACATCATACAATCAGCTGTAGCTAGCTATTAAAAATTATTGGATAGGCCAAACATCTCTTTGGCTGAGTGGTTAAGGCATGGGTTTTATCTGCAAGAGCTATCACACCAGGCAATATTTAAATGCGATTGTTTTGAATTACAAGGAAAGAATCGAATATCATATGGTGAATGCCACAGAAACATTCTTCTGGTATAATGTTAGATACACTCATAAAAAGTCCAAGAATTCCCTTCGTTCAAATCCATTACAACATGATCAGCATCTCTTGAAAATGGGCATGTTTGACATTCATTGGTGAGACAATGTCCATACTTTTGATGAGCTCAGTCATATCCTGTAGTTTGGTTGACCACAATGCTTACATAAGGAAAATGGAGATTTTTTCAGGGATTTTTGCAATTAACCATAGTTAAAAGTGAATTGGCAAAAAACCCATACCTGAAAATGCATTAGCAGGCGTATCATTGTGTTAATTCATATTGTGCATAAATGCCATCACCGTAACTGCCTGTTACCACCCGTGAACTTAATCATGACTAATCTTAACTAGACCTTTGAAAAGATCAAAATACCCTGAGTTAAAAATAAAATAAAATAAAAATACACTACAACACCCCTTCCCTCCCTACTGTCGGCCCCCCTCCTTCCCCCTGCTGCTGGAACCCCCTCCCCCCTCAACCCTGCCTCGTCGGAACCCCGCACCCCCACCTGTGATTCCCCTCCCCTCTTTGCTAGAACCCTCCCTCCCAACCCCGTGACCTCCCTCCGCCCCCCTATCGGAACCCCCCCCTCCCCCTATGCTGCATCACCCCTGCCCGCCCCCCTCCCCCTGCTGCTGCCGGAACCCCCTCCCCTTGTGCTGCATGCAGCCCCCCCTACCGCAACCCCCCGTCCCTTGCCGTCAGAACCCCCCTCCCCCTTGCCTCACCAGAACCCCCCCCCCCCCCCCCCCAAAACAAACCCTACCTCGTCGGAACCCCCCATCCCCACCTGCGATTCCCCTCCCCTCCTTGTCAGAACTCTCCCTAATTATAATTCATGTCTTATAAAATTAACCTTATATTTTTCAAGAGATTTTATTTATTTATTTATATATTTCTTTTGAACTTGGTTGCTACACTCCCTCCCAACCCCGCAACCTCCCCTCCTCCCCTGTCGGACACCTCCCCCCCCCCCCCCAGCCTCCCCTCCCTCCCTGTCGGAACCTCCAGGCCGAGCTCTATCTCGAGTGCCAGGGCCGCAAGGCCGCTGAGGACTCCCGCCCTGACCTGCAGAACGCCTTCCTCAGAGATTGGCGGTAGTGCCATTGCCGTCATGCTGTCCCAAAGTTGGGCCGTCGTCGTCTGTCTGCGGCCCCAACTAGGCAATCGCGTCATCTGCCTATAGCTGCCAGTGAGGCTGGCATCTCCCTTGCCAATCGCACTATCCACCATCATCGCGACGCCACCGGGCCGATTGCACCATCACCGTCCCCGGCCGTCGGGGTGCCCTCCTCTCTTTCTCTCTAGAGCACATCCCTCCTCTCTCTCTACCCTATCTCCCTAGACTCTCTCTCTCTAGGGGGGTTTGTAAGGAAGAGAGGGTTGCCGGCTGCTCTCTCTCTCTCCCCCGCATAAACTCGAAGGTATTTTGATCATTTAACACCCAATTAACGGGAATATTGAAATTCTTTAGAATATTCGCTCTCCTAAAGATGGAAGTTTACCGCGATGGCATTTATGCTATGAATTAACATAGTGATACACCTGCTAATGCGTTTCCAAGCATGGTTTTTTTGCCAATTCACTTTTAAGAATGGTTTATTTGCAAAAATCCCTTTTTTTAAAAACCATCCTGGGTTGAAACAGTGTGGAATGTGTTGCACATGCCATGCCTTTCCCAGATTTTACCTGTGATGTGTTATCCTTGACATCCAAATATTGTTGTGAACTCTTATGGCTTCCCAACTTCCTCCCTGGGTGATGTTTATTTTCCTTTTCATGAACACCTTAGGATCTCAATCCTGTATGTAATGTTATTCTGAGGACTTGGTTGTTCATAAGTATGTATCTTGGCATTGTTTTATGGCTTTGGAAAATATAGACATACTATGGGATGTTCTAGGTTGATATTGGAGAACATATAAAAGAGGAACCTATTGATCTATTTCTGTCATACTTTATCTGTGCACCATGTTTTATCGTTTGTGTGGACTGTGATTTTCCTTTTACAGGTTTTCTCCATATTTCTGAAAAGACTTATCAGATTTTGCACAATTTCATACAATAGTTGTCTTTCTAGCCTGAGCCTTTATTTAAAATGCTTAGAATAAAACACTTTCATAAGTGGCATTCTCTTTATTGCAGCTGTAAGAAAAACAGTTTACGGTGGATGTTGCATTCCCTTCTTATTCAAAGTTCACTTCCACACATACCCACAGTGAGAAAGTTGGATTGATGGGTGATAATCCTGGAAGGATACAGATCTTCCCAAATCATTTTGAAGTGCCAACTTCTTCGGATGAGTTAACCCCTACAAGGAATTCTACTGTTTCACAACTAAAGGCTGAGTCCTCATTAAGGTGTGACAATTTGTTTATCCAACCTTTTGCCTATTATAGTTAACTTGATATGAATTTTTTTAGCTATGTTTACTTTTGTAGGACAGTTCCCGTCGTCATAAATGGGCTGGCCGACGATTAATGAGTGCCAAGTCCATGCTAAAGTTGTTTAGTCTTCCAGGTCTGCCTCGGACTTCTAGTATTGGTGATAATGACAAGGTGCATTTTGATTCTTATTTTAACAATTTTGATCACATATTATGAATTGGTGAAAATTTCTTTACATTGACATATAGGAATAATCATGTTGATCTGCAGGTTGAGCTGACTGCTGCTGAAGTAGAGTCACTTCGGTCCGAAATTGCTGATGCAGAAGAAAGGGAAGCTTATCTGAAAGCCCAGTAAGTCCATCTGGGCTCCCCTTGTCTACCAAGTGAAAGTCTAATGTTGCTTTATTAGGATCCTTAAAACATTTGGCTACCATGTTGGCATGCTGCTTCAGTTATATATTTAAACACATTAGCTGTGTCTAAAAGGATTTTTTTATGGCTTACATACGTGGCCCACACTTATTTTTCTCTCCACATGTAAAATTTCTTTAGTCTGGTATAGAATTGAGATATGCCATAATTTGTCTCTGTATGTATTTTATTATGACAAATTTGATGTAAAGTTAGCTCATTGTAAATGTGGTGGCTCATGTGTTATCAGATGTTTGGATTCCAGTGTTTGCAAATGTCTAATTTTCATCAGAGGAAGGTCGTCAAATGTGAAAGCTGGTTTTTGGGCTGCAACCGTCCAATCTATCAATGTAACATGGTTATACTTGATGTATTGGATGGTTCTAGTGTTGGTTAATAGTTAGTATGTTCGATGAGGCATAATTTACTTCATTATTGTTTATATTGTTCTTGGTCAAATAGTTCTAATTGGAGGCAGCAACAAGTACATGTGTCATTACCATAGGAGTTAGGCACACCAAGTTTGGGCAGAGGTCTATGCTAGAAAATTTTTATACATGAAGATTTTGACATAATTTGCTTTTATGTTGATGAATAATGAAGAAAAGTTGATTTTTTCTTCTTCCCCATGGATTTTTTTTTAATGAAAATCTGGGATGAGGCCAAGCATAGCAGGCCCACTGTGAGATGTGGGTGCAAACTCCATATTGAAGCATATGAAACTCTGAAGAGTATCCCTTCCCTGCTTTTTATTTCTCCTTCTTTGTCCGTTTCCTTATTCTATATGTATTAGATTTCCTGCCAAACATCTCCAGTTTCGTCCTAGTGTATGACTTTAGTTGTTGATAGTTTCATGTCATGTCTTTTTTTGCATGTCCTTTCGATGCTTTTTTTTTTTTACACCCTGCTGTTTTCCTTCTTATACGCAGTTAGACCTGTTCCTTTTTCATGAAACTCAACAGTTTGTCATTTCCTTCAGTAGCCCTTGGCCTCAATTTCATCTCTTGTTATTAGTATTTTTTCATTCTTGATATCATAAGACATTTCCTCCTTTATTTTATCTTTTTCATTTTTTTCTTAAAACTAAATGTAGGAGAAATTGATTCTTATGTCTCCATGACCCTTGATATCCAACAACTAGTGACTTTTTCATAAAAAAGTCAACAACATACAAGCCTAACAACCTTATTGTTTCATGCCCAATGATTTCATCGCCTTTTTTTCGGCAACACAAATCCATTTTCATGGATCAGTTTAAAAAGTCCATCTGGTCCATAACTAGGTAAAATGTGCTTGGCCAATCAAACCAATGCAAAATCAAATTTAGTCCACAGTTGTCCTATTTGTGACCTATCTGAGAAGTACTTTAAGCTAAGAGAGGGTTTAGTTCTTGTTGTATGCCCATTGCGACTTTGTCTGACATAAAAATGGGGATGATGGGCTGCATTGACGGGTTCGAGAACTAATTTTCTCCTTTTACTAAATGGGTTGGTACTCTGTAGATGCTCATTCTCACTCTTGTAACATTGATGATCCATATTCAGTCCCCCACATCCTGCTGGGGTTGAATATATGCTCATACAGTCATAATAACAAACAAAATCCCATCAACTTGAGCTTATTGATGCAGGAACGTGCATAGGTTGTTGTTGAACCCCTAAATCTCCTCCGGTCAGTGCACAGAAACGGGTCCAGAACTGGCACAAAATTGGTATAAAACCAGTGCCCTTGTGTGCATAATGCAGGCGCAAAACCAGCGCAGTGTAAGCGTGTAAATACGTCGACAGATGGCGGTCGGCGGTGCAATGTACCTGTCGCAACAAACCAGCAAGAAGCGGGGCCTTTTCACTCCCTCGAGCCACCCAGGACGCACCAGACTGCATTCCCCGTTGGCTGGAACCTTTCCGCAATGGACCGGTCTGCACCAAGGAAGAAACAAAATGCACAAAAGACACTCCCCGCGGTGAAGAAGGCCTGGTTAACAGAAAAATTATAAAGAAAAGGGGATAAAGGGTCCAAACAGCCCTTTTATAGCCTGCCAAGGCCGGCCGGTCAGGGGGGGCCAGCCGGGGGGCGAGTTCCCTGACCTTCCCCAGTTTTAGTCAGGGTCGCGCGGGGCCCACAAGGCTCACACTCTCTCTCCTTTCTCTCCTGCTAACTAGGAGGGGACGGGGCCCACGAGGCTCCCGCCCCTCTATCCTCTCTCTCTCGCTAACTGGGAGAGGTGAGAGGGGGGCCGCGGTCCTGCGAGACTCCCGTCCCTCTCTTCTGCTAACTAGGAGAGGTGAGGGGAGGGGGGTTGTGGGGCCCACCAAATCTCCCGCCTCTGTTTTCTCTCTCCCGGCTAACCGGAAGAGGTGTGAGGGGGGTCACGGGGCCCATCAATGCCCCGCCCTTCTCCTCTCTCTCCCGGCTAACTAGGACCCATCTCCCCCAGTTAACCAGGTGGAGTTAATGGGCCGGACCCTTTTCTCTTCCCCTTCGAGGTATACATAAAAAAAAAAAATGGTTAATCAGGGGAGCTTTCAAATGTTCACCCCCCCCCCCCCCCCCGAATAAACCCTCTAATTCCTATAAATAGGCCTGGGTTAGGGCTTAAGGGATAGATAGGGGGTGCAAGAGAAAACACGGAGTTCAAAGGGGTGCTTCCGGAGAAGAAGTTCAAGCTCCTTGTGTTTTGTGTTTGTAAAAGAAAAAGAAAAGAGTACGTTGCATATATGTCTATGCGTGTGTATTTTTCCTAAGTCCTAATGGACCCTTTGGGGCATTAACTCGATCCGACACATCGACCGTGATCTGATGATGATCTGACGGTCGATCGTGATTATACTTCAATCCGATGGATCGATTACGATCATATGGCGATCCGACGGTCGATCGTGATTATACTTCAATCCGACAGACTAGTCATGATCATATGGAGATCCAATGGTTGATCGTGATCGTATCTTAATTCGATCGACCGATCGTGATCATATGGCGATCCCACGATCGATCGTGATTATACTTCAATCTGACGGATTGATCGCGATCATATGGCGATCTGACGGTCCATCTTGACTATACTCCAATCCGACGCACTGATCGTGATCATATGGTGATCCGACGGTCGATCGTAATTGTACTTCAATCCAACAGTTCGATTGGGATCGTTTACAAATCCAATTGTCGGATTGCGACCGTATAAAAATCCAACGGTTTAATTGGGATCGTATACAAATCCAACCATCCAATTAAGATCATATACAAATCCAATAGTGCGATTGGGATTGTATACAAATCCAACGGTCCAATTGTGATCGTATGCAAATCCAATGGTTTAATCACATAATCGGGGCCAAATGCATGAGTCTTGATAGACTGATTGTCCTTTATATTGTACAACTAAGGATCAAATCCTAAAATTACCTGCAAGATTATATATCCAATGGGTGATCATCATGATCATAGCCATTAGACAAAACTCCCCAATATCATAATCAATATGATAGGGGTTAGAGTTTTCCTTTGACAGTTAATCAAAGGTATTTTGATTTTTCACTGATGTAAATTAACACCAATTGCGGTTGGTGGGGAAAGGTCCAGTACACGAACCCATATCGTCTGATATACCTAATATCACAAAATTAATAATGTACACACTAATAAATCATGGCATTTATCCATCCTTTTAGCTGCGTGTTGCATTTTTCGCATCAACAGGTGTCCAGGAGTTTTAATTAGAATGGTAAATGATAATAGACACGTTATATGCTTGATCCAGCACGGTATTGATTTGGTCATTTCTTTGTAACATGTCAATGTTCATTTCTTTGTAACATGCTGCCAGCCATGTCATGAAATCTCAGTTGGGTTGTTATTATGGGCTAATGTATTCTCTCCTCACTTCCATGAAGTTTGTGACCCCAAAATAAGACATGAGATTACAGGAATGAGGTAATATTCACCTTGCTAGATGCAGTACTTCTTACATTGAGGTCCCCAATATAAAAAAGATTCTCTCCTCCTCTTATGAAGACGTATACACATGACATGGCACATGAGAGTCTCATAGTTGTCTCAGTTTATGTGTATTCTTGGTCCCATGTTTGCTGTAGCTTTATTCTCGGTTTATGTGTAATCGAAGTTTTCTTCATGTTATGAGTTTTTTGAAAGTGGGTGGTACCACTGTTGTATTAAATGAAAAAGGGATGTACAAGTATAATAGAAGTTTTCTTCATATCTTATGAGTTGATTATTTTCATTGCCGATTAGTCCCTCAAATCTGACTATTGTCTTAAAAGTCACTACAATCATCAACATTTTACAAATAAATCCTTGTAGTTTGGTGTCATCCCCCAAAAAAGAATATTATGTAGAATATTCCATCAAATGTATGGGAAAAGACCAAAATAGTGAGGGGCTCCAGGAATGTGAGGGGGAGGGGGGTCGCCGGCTCTGGGGGTTGGAGAGGGACCGGAGGAGGGGGGGACACGGGAAGGGGAGGGGGTGACCGCCGGAGGTAGAGGGGGACATGGGAAGAGGGGGGGGGGAGACCGCCGGAGGCAGAGTAGGAGGCGGGGTGGGACGGGAAGGGGAGGGGGTGATCGCCGGAGGCAGAGGGGGACATGGGAAGAGGGGGGGGGGGGGACCGCCCGAGGCGGAGTGGGACGGGAAGGGGGGGGGATCGGAGGGGGCCGAGGGAGGGGGGGAAGGGGATCGGAGGGGGAGGCGGAGGGTCGCATGGGAAGCAGAGGGGGGGTCGCTGGCTTTGGGGGTTGGAGGGGGACCGGAGGGGGAAGGGGGGGTCGGAGGAGGGGGGGGTCACACTGGCTCTGGGGGTTGGAGGGGGATCGGAGGGGGAGGGGGGCCGGAGGAGGGGGAGGCGGAGGGTCTCACGGGAAGGAGAGGGGGGGCCGCCCGCTCTGGGGGTTGGACGGGGACCGGAGGAGGGGGAGGGGGGACACGAGAAGGGGAGGTTTTTTTGGGGGGGGTGTGGGGGGGGGGAGACCGCCAGAGGCGGAGGGGGAGGCGGAGTGGAGTGAGAAGGGGAGGGTGAGGGGAGTGGGATTAGAGGGGAGGGGGACGGGAAGGTGATTGGAGGGGGATGGGGGGGTCCACTGGAGGTGGAGGGGGACGGGAAGGGATCGGATGGGGGGGGGGAGGGGGACTGGAGGGGGGTCAGAGGTCGAGGGGGAGGGGACTGGAGGGGGAGGGGGAGGGGGGGGGGCGTGCACCAGAGGTGGAGGGGGATCGGAGGGGGCCGGAGGGGGAGGGGAGGGTCGCCGGAGAGGGAGGGGGGCTTTCCCCACCCCCCCCCCCCCCCCCCCCCTCTCTCTCTTTCTCTCTCGCGCGCGCGCGACTAACTAGGGGGTAAGTTAGTCTTCCTAATGTTGGGCAACTTAACCCTGGTCTAATCAACTTTCGTCGACTTAAAATAACGGTAGGGACTTATTTGGAGAATGGAGATAATTATAGGGACTTTTAAGACAATAGTCGGATTTGAGGGACTAATCGACAATTCACTAAGTTTTTAGAGACTAATATGCAAAAATCCTTTTTTAATAATGCCAATGGGTATATTGTTCTCATGTCATGATCTCTCTTTAAAGGTTATCTAAATCCCAATTGATTTTATTACTTAGGAATTAATATAATTTTGACTTGTTTAAAATAATGTTCTCATCTCATAATCTCCTCTTTGAAGACTATTAAAGTCCTAGTTGATTTTATTTACTTATATTACATGTTTCAGTGTCGTAGTCTCCTCTTTGAAGGTTATTAGAATCCCATTGCATTCATTTACCTAGCGATTAATATAAGTTTGGCTTTCTTTAAAATGCTCCCATCTCGTAATCTCCTCTTTGAAGCTTATTAAAATGCCAGTTGATTTTATTTACTTAGCAGTTGATATAAGTTTGACTTTTTCTTCTTTCCCCAAATGTGTCCAGGTTAGATCATGTTGATGAAATTTTGAGGTCTGCTCGTCTTGCTGGCTATCTATGTGTTCGAACTGTAATAGCAGTCATTTTTATCTTTGTTGTTGATTGATTTGTTGTTTATCTTTTACATTTTATGTATCTTAAACTGATATGTTTCCAAACTTCCTTTCTTTTACAGAGGTGGACAGAACTGCCAGGAGAGCCTCCGATATTAGATGACATCGAGGTGGATGACTGGCTTTCCCGGTTTGTCGTTCTCAGTGGTTCATGTATCTTCTACTTCCTCAGATCTACTGGTAAGTGATCCTTCTATACTCTACTGTATAAACTAGTTCCCTTCATTACCATGGAGTATGGACTGTTCCTGCTACTGCTGTATTTAAAAGTGTAGGGTCATTTTCTACTTAAGTACACTGATAGAATTTCCAACACCCCCCCAACCAACACACACGCACGCATGTGCACACAAATAAGAAGGAAAAGATGTGCATATTGATACAAGGGTGGATAGAAGTTGGATATAATCTCCTATGTCTCGTGTTGTCGAACTCCTCTCTTCCTGATTTTCCTTTTCTCAGGTCTTTCAGCTATATGCTATATTCTATAGTCATACATTCTTATCCTCCCATCATACTCATCTCGTCAAATTTCTTTGAGCATCGTTACAAAACATCTAGATTTGTACTGATATTTCTTGAAGATGCGCCTTCATTTTTTTAGTTAAAAATATTCGCATCAAGTTATGCTACTGAATATGTTTAGAGCAATTTCTTTTTCCTTCACAGATATTTGTTTAGTGCTATCAGTGGACACTTGGAGATGAAAACTGAGTGATGCTTTGGTAATCTTCACAGTACCTCAACATACAAATACTTTTATAACATGATCTTCTTGAATGCGTACCCTTGCTTTTACATGTATCAACTTAGAAAGCCTTTTGAGTTTCACTTCTTTAAATCCCAGTCATTTTATGCTTACCCTAGTAAAGTCCAACGTCAAATTCATTTTGTTACCGTTCTTTTTCTGAAAGGCCTTGGCACATAGGTCAAGTACATTATTGTGGCAAAAACACCTGCATGTTCCCACATGCCAATTCATAACCTTGTGGGTATCCACTGAAAACACATGAAAAAAAAACTTAGTTTATCCATCTTAATTATTAATTCAAGCATATTTCTATATGGATAGAGGCATACAACTACACTGACGGGCAATTCATCTTTGTCAGTCTGTGAATAACAAAATATGAACAAAGTGCAATAAATCTAAGTCAGGAGCCGTTGCATTGAGGATTGGTGCTTATCCTAATCCATTTTTTTAGTAAATACTCATTAAATAAGAAAATTTGGTTGTGCTTCCCATATGCATGCATATGTATGTACGTACCTGTGCATGTTCAACTGGTTGCCTAACCCTCTTGAAGCAATATTGAGGGGAATTGTATTTTTGTTTGTTAAGTCTGGACATCCTTTTCATAAATAAGTTTCTGCTGAAATATTTGTAGCCCTCAGGATGTGGTTTGAGTATACATTTGTGTGCACACACGTCTATGTCCATGTGTATCTGTGCACGTCTCGGTATATGCCACTATTTCTGACTGCCTCACCTAGTCTTAATCCTCATATATGATTGTTGCATGCTCATACCAGTGCTGCACTCGGTCATCCAATATTGTTCTATCTTTGTTCAATCCATCTGGCATGTTAACAATATTTGCATCTTGATGAAGTTGTACCTATGTAAAATATAGCCATTCATGATGAGGCAAACTTATGGTGCTTTTCTTGATTGAAGATTTTATTGATAATAATTAGCTATGATATGCACAGTTTAAGGACATGGATTTATCTCTGTGGAAGCAAACAAACATTGCAAGTGAAGTCCTTTGATTATTTACCAATGCATTTTTTATTGACTGGCAATACTGATGAATATCTCATTACAGATTTAAGCCCTCAAGACTCCACCTTATTATCTGATGTCACGGAAGTGGGTTTGCTACCAAGCATTGTCAGAGAAGATCAGGAAACACTACCTGCATTTTATATTTTAACTTGTCATGGACTGCGGATTGAGTGTTCAAGCCATTCCAAAATACAGGTTAATTCTCTGCTATGGTCATAGTGCTGCTTTCCTCTTTGTTGCTATCTTCAGATATTTGTTAAGTAGATTCCTTTACATTCCAAAACCAGCATTAGAACTGCATCTCATTAGTTGTTCCAGTGTTTTTTTTAGCCGATTTGCTCTTAATTTAAAGATCAAAGAAAACTTCTGGTTTATGTGTTATGATTCCTTTGGATGGAGGAGACATTATCTTTCAGTCATCCTTGCAAGATGATATTAATGCTAGACATTTTGTACGTATGTGTTGAAATTTTCTAGCAACCATGAAGCTTTTTTGCTTGGTGAATGCTTGTCCAATTCATGATGAATTTCTTATGAGATAAACATTATGTTTTATATCTTTTTGCATGAGTCAGGTTATACAGGATAACTAAAATCTTAAGTTGGATGTAGCTATTTACTACAATTAATTTTATTTGCTGGGAGAATGCCTCATTTTTAGCCTGTGGTAAAGATTAAATTAAGAGGACATCTGATAGATGTATTCCACTCCAGAGCTTTTAGAAATGTATTCAAAGTCTATTCAACATAGATAAAGAATTGATCTGAAGTTCTAGATTTCTGATGGTTTCAAGTATCCTCAAAATTCGTGAACAACTCAGCTATCTCTCGCTGAAAGGAAATATCCTGGAATTCAACTGCATCTTAGGCAACAGAGTTGGGCTCTGATTGTCTTAGTTGGGTATTTGTCTTTCTCATCATTTGAGGCCGAGATGCATCTATCCACCATATCTAACAGAGATTCTTCTTATTGAATCCCTTTTCCCTCGTTCATTGTGGAGATCAGGTGTCTTCAACTGTTGCTCAAGTGCAAAACTCATATGAAGGCTGTTGGCAGTGCTAGTTTGTCATGCATCATTGTTTAATCAGCCATATCTTAATGTCGGTCAAAGGTTTTTTTTTGGTTGTTGCAGTGAACATTTTTCATTCTGCACAAGGGGCATGGCTTCCTTTTGGACTGCAGTCAGGAATTATTCTCCATTGGAGGCTTAGCCTCATTCTGAATTTTGCCATGAGTATTATCAGCAGTTTTCTTCTTTTTATTGCACACTTCTATTTGTGACTAGTTGTCCTACAAAAAGGGCACTGAGAGAGAATTTACCATTGGCTACTTTTTTCCAACAGTCTTTACCTCCTTTGGGATCCAGATGTTCAAGGTGAGGTTGCAGAATATCAACCTCCATGCAATTTGCCGTGTGCGTTGTGCGATCTGTTAAACATGTCTGACCCGGCAATCACTTGCGTGGAGCTTCTATGAAACAAGTTAGCTGGAAGATCACATAATTCCATCCAGAGTGGCAACATGGTTAAATCTTCTCTGGTTTTCAATGGCAATGTCCTTTAGAAGAAAGGCATGCCTTTGACATACATAAGCTCTTTGAACAAAACTTTGAGATAATCCTCATGGTTGAAGAAATGAATGACCAAGTGGCACAGACGTAGGGGACAAATCAAAAACCCTTGGCATGGTCCAAGTTTGTTGCAGATATGTGTTTGATTCGAGAAAAGGAGACCTACATAGGATCCTTGAGAGGTCCAATAGATTTTATTGCCTCACCCTTTGAGAAATAAACAGAAGTTACCCTTATCTGTGAAGGCTGGTGAACGGACAGTTGTCTCCGCACGGTTGTTTCGACTAGCACTTGAGCAAAAGGTTTTTCTCAGAGTTGAAGAAGATTGGTTTGTGATGTTTTTTGGGTGTTAACTCTAAAATCTTTCATAGGTTCTTGCCCTGCCATGAGGTCCAATGGCTAGGGAAAACTGAGGGGGCTGAAGTGGAGGAGAGAATAGCCCACCCTATCCAAATGAAGAGGCTTCCAACATTGGAAAAAATAATAAGGAAGATGCATCCTTAGCCTTCTTTTAAGTTTAAAAAAAGGGTGGAATATTGGGCTTCTCTATTCTTTACATCCCTAGGTTGCATACTTGTCAACCAGTCACGTTTTTCAGTGAAAACATAAAGAGGAATATGGCAGATAGTGGTAGAGAGATCGATCGAGGATGACAATTAAGACCATCCTCGGCTCCACATATCAGATCCTGATATGTTTGGGTGGGTTAAGGAGTTGGACTTTTATTGATCCTCCCAAGTGAGTCAGTCCATTCCGATCTGTTTCCCAGTGAAACCTTATCATCCATCAAGTTATTCCTTGTCAAATGAGTCAAGGTTCCTTGGTCACAGTTCTAAATGTCCACCCTCCACCTTTTGCTTTTCTTAAGAAGATGTTATCCATCCTTTTGTATTCTTTCAGAATTCAGAATCTTCCCCGCCCCCGTTCCTCTTTAATACTTAAACCAAGTCGCTTATGGTCATGCTTTTTGCTTTCTAAATTGCGGATATGTCAGGCCTTTGCTCTCTTCTGATTCTGCACGATGTTCCGTTTTCAGGTGGATTCATGGTTAACGACATTGCAGACAGATTGTAGTTTAGGATCTGCCACACGCCCTAATGGCTTGGTCAAACATTAGGAGATGCCCTAGATCCACTGTAAATAAATTCACTACCAATTTGC
The DNA here is from genome assembly GCA_022559845.1 of Amorphophallus konjac. NCBI lineage: Eukaryota > Viridiplantae > Streptophyta > Magnoliopsida > Alismatales > Araceae > Amorphophallus > Amorphophallus konjac. Next base: position 103,025 of record JAHNEJ010001153.1, read on the forward strand.
TGTAAGTTTCTGGGAAATAAAAACTTTTTGTGCAGGAAGTTATTTGATGTACACAATTCCACATGACAGCATATGTGAAACGGTAATATGCATGTTGTATGTGATTACATCCTCCAGCTGTACCGGATGTCAAGGGTTTCTGCTGAAATTTATTGTTATTTGTTTACAATAAATTGTGATCATTTTTGTTTTTGCTTGTGTGATCTAACTCATGGTCCCTTTCCCTCCACGGCAACAAGTAGCTGAGAAAGCGAGGAATATAGTCTAAGGAGTAAGGAGTTTTGTTCAATATTTTAATAATATTGTGTATTAGATAATTAGCTAAACAATATGTGCATGAAATTATTTTTAAATTTAAACATCTAATGCATTGACTAGATTAGTCACATAACATGCAATGGATTTTTTCCCCCCCAAAATTTGAAATAAGATTTGACATTTTGAATTCTGATTTTTTTTCTTCAAGGAAGCATATGCAGAAAATGGCATGCACACCATCGACTTGGGCCTAGCGAATGCCATGTTATCTAAACATGCAAAAAAACAGAAAGGAAAAGACATTGCACACTTGGGTGTGCAAGAAAGGGTGCAAACCCCCATGTCATTGGTCCACCTAGGATTCAACTTCACATGGGGCGTGGCCCCCATTCAAAGAAATTGCTCTCTCTTTATGCGTACATGGCATGTTGATTTAACCTTTTTTATTCGATACTCAGAATGCCTAAATGCACACTCTTCGTGAGTCCACTGACTTTCTGATGTGCGCAGCTGGTCTGTATTCACTTATCCGGTTGGTGAGGAACGTAGTGGAACATCTTGAGGTCATTTGAGTTGGTTTGTTTTGGGAGAGGAGCAGATCATGAAATCTTTCTTCTCATTTGAAGGGCCAAGAACCTAAGGAGGGAGAGGCCACATCATTCTGTGCCCGCGCGAGGACCAAACTCCCTATCTACTACAGGTAACTTGCTTTCCAGGCACAAGTGCTTTTCTGGTGTGCAAGCAAGGGGGGGGGGGATGAGTTGTCCTATTCCACATCTGCACTAAGGGTTACGTTTGTGCCGCGAACGTGCTACCTACATGTTGGTTCCTCTGCCCTGCCATGTTTTTCTTCTCTTTATTACCTTTTTGAAGTTTTTGTTGGGAGTATGAACTCATCACATGAGGAGGCAACTATCTGAGCAAACAAAGGCCCAGTCAATGTGGAATGATGCTTAACTAAAAGGATGGGCTGTTTCTTTCTTAGGAGGATTGAGTGTTGCAGAGGTTTAAGGAGGCTCAAAAGATCTTATATTGGAAACTAAAAAGATGGAATGTACTTATAAGTAAGGTTCAAGTTTTCTCTTTTGAGGTTTAAGGAGGTTCAGGAGATCTTATATTGAAAATTATAAAGAATGACATGTGTTTATAAGCAAGTCTCAAGTTTTCTCTTTTGAGAGTCTTTTGATCAACAAAAAGGGATAAAATCTTAGCTGTCTTTGGACGTAGTGGGAACAATAATTTAAAGGATACACTTCAGATTTGTACGTTTTCATTAGCACTGTGGGAATCTTGAGTTCGTATTCATTTGTCTTGTCAAGAGGGATTAGTGTAGTGAGATATAGAGTCACAAGATTAGTCTCACATCAGATATTGAGAAAGCAATCAAGTACTTATAAGGTAACTCTTCACGTCTTAACCCAAGACGGTCTTTTTATCAGTAATAAAAGATAAAATTTTAGTCGTCTTTGAACATAGTGGGGGTAATATCTCAAAGGAGATATTTTAAATTTGTACGTCTTCATTGATACTGTATATTTCAAAGGAGGCATCTTAAATTTATACGTGTTCAAGTGTGAAGTCTCTGATAATAGAGAGAGATAAGAAGATTTGGAGGGCATCCGAAAGATCTGTTGTCACGTGCTTGGAGCCGAAGAGCTTTCCGGGCTTGTTCCTCGTGGGTGAACCTTGGTCAAGATGAACAGAAATGGGACGATGACAAGTGGTTGGCGAGATGGCTGGAGGGAGCAAGCGGTGAAAGGGTGCCGGATCTGCTGGGTGTAAGATGCGGGCAGGGTTGGTGATGGAGATTCGCGAGTGCCAACACTGGGATGATGCCCATGAATGATGGGTAGCGAAGAAAGGAACAAAAATGAGGGGGCACCTGGCATCACTACTTTCTGGGGTCTTGACACCGTGTTGAGATAACAGATGGGGAGAATAGATGAAAGTGGAGCACAACACACTGTCGGGTTCAGACTAAAATGATGAGATCAAACATATTAGTTGCTGTTTGTGTGCACCTGAAATTTAGGAATCTACGAAGAAGAAAGTTTGAGCAGAATAGACCATCATATCCGCTGGGAATCCGGATGAAACAGTTAGACATTGGCTGAGTCAACATTGTCTTTGATCAGGAGTTTAATTAAAGACAAGTGATTTTTATAAATAAATTATTATTAAATATGAATTTGTAAAAAAAAAACACTCTTAGAATTACGTTAACAGTCGTTCCACTGCATGCATATAATCATGTTATGCAAATATGTTATTTTTATCCGTAGACATCTCACTTTTTTTAAAAAAAATTATAAAAAATCACACTTAGATGAACTTACATAATATTTATGCACTATTTAATTTTACATAGTAGTGATACGTTTGTTAATAAAATTTAAGAATTTTTTTATAAATTTAATTATAAAAATTTATTTATAAAAATTCTTAAAAACAATCTATGATTTGGGTGAGGTGAATCGACGGATAAGAGAGCTCATCTCCAGTCCTCACTCGTTGTAAGAGGGACTGAGCCAAGATTCTCGTAAGCCAACTTTCTGCACAAGCTTGCATGTATCTGTAGATCAAGTCATCGAGAGAGGATTCAGCTCTCCATATGGAGGACTTTCTCCATTTTACGTGCTTTCTGATGAAACGCTTCCAGCCTCGCCTATGTAGGTAAGATTTAGTCTATTTGTGACAGTTGGATGATCCAAAGATTTCGTAGGTGGGAGCGGATCAGACCTTCTTAGATCAACAAAGGAACACCGGAGAGTGCACGGACGCGGGAAGAGGGTGAGATGGAGCCAGAATAGAGCTTGAAGTCACAAATATTATTTATTTATTTTTGAATAAAAGATATAAGATTGGGTTGGCCGATATGCAGAGCCTGAGAGAGATGAAGGACTCGTATACATGGCCCGAGAGAAAGGAGAGAAATCTTTGACCAATGAATGAGATGATGCACATATTTTAGATGAAGGTAGACTGATCCTTGTGGCTCGATAGCGATGGGTAGATGACCTGGAGGTGCTAAGGATGCAGATTGACCTTCTTGATGTTGACCAGCGACTGGAGGAATTTGTGTCCGACATAATTGAAACTTGTGTGGTTGGTCGAGAGTTGGATTATGCACCTCATCACCCGGGCCTTCTAGGTAATGGTAGTGCATTAGTGGGCGTGGCATCAACTGGCCGAGGAGTGGGACATTTCCTCCGTCTTTTGAAATTGGAAGTTACCATTGCGCTATGGTCGAGGGGAGTGGGAGGTGGAGGAGAGGCCTAGATTGGATGAAAGTGGTGGGGACACCGGGTCCACTACTGGACCCACTACTCGGAGTCGACGTCGCACCATCCCGATCGCACCGAGCTTGCGGCTCGAAAACTCATTTGAAGACTCGTCGTCCTAAGTATATATTTGTACGTATTTGTGTATCGTGTGTATTTTATTTTATGGTGGTATTTGTATTATTAAACCACTAAAGGCCGACTATTTTATTTTATTGTGTCAAAGTCAAAAGAGGTTGTTGAGTTTTGTTTTATTAGGGTAGGACATAGATACTATTAAGAAAGTTTAAGGGTATGATTATTATAGCCTTTCCTATATAAAGGGGGCTAATGTGTTGATTTTTCATATGAAGATTGAAAAATAAAGTTACATTCACGTAAGAGTTTCTCCTCTTGCCACCCTCCCTTCCCTCCTTCTCCCTTGTGAGAATAGAGTGTCGCCCGATGTGAGACCGTCCGGTGTGAGGTCGAGCTGCGCGAGACAGTGGTTATCCAGTCCTGTTTGCGTCCCGGAGCTGCCGTCGATCCTTCCTCCGACGCCGATCGCGTCAAATTTGATATCAGAGCCCAACAACGGCGTCTTCGTCAACCCCGACGTCCGCATCATCTCCCCTCCTCTCTTTTGGTTGCCAGAAGTGAAGAAAAAAAAGAAAATGAGATCTTCCTCTCTCGGCTGAGAGGAGAGTGAAAAAAAAAAGAAAAGAAAAGAAAAGAAAAGAAAAGAAAAGAAAAGAGCCGAAATCATCTCTTTCGGTTGAAAGAGAAGGAAAAAAAAGAGTCACGTTCGCGGCAGGGCATCGTCGCCCGTGCCAACATTTGAACTTCTTTTGGCCGCAACGGCCAATTCCTCCCGCCGCCTCCACGCCCACTGCCGCCCGCCCGCTGCGCTCGAGCCGCCGCCCACCCACGTGCCTGCGTTGCCCACGCCCGGTCGCCATCGCACACGCCCGCGCCTGGTCGCGATTGCACCCGCCCGCGCCCAGGCGCGCCCTCCCGCGGACATCCCACCCGGGCCCGCGCGAAGGCGCTCGACGCCCGCTGTCGCCTGCACCTCGTCGCCCGCGCCCCGTGCGCTCGCTTGCTCCTCGTCGCCCGCCTGCGCCTCGTCGCCCCGTGGGCCCACTTGCTCATCCCCGCGTGGCCGCCCGCGTGCCACCGCGTGGCTGCCTGCGTGGTGGCCCGTGTGCGTTCGCGTTGACCACGCGACCGCCCGCCATCGCGTGGCCAGCTGCTCTCTTGACCACCCAGCAACGTGAAATACGCACGACATGTTTGAAAATATATATATATATATAATAAAAAAGTGGTTGTTGGAAGAATTAAATATATATATTATATATCAGAGATATATATATATATAATATATATATATATCTATATTATATCTGTATTTATATCTATTGATTAAATTAGTAATTGTGGCACCCGAAGTCCACAACGACGGTTTGACCGGCGCCAGGGTCGCCCGGTAACCGATAGACGGTCCGTAAAATACGGAACGTAAGTGCCCCTAAGTCTCCCTGCGCGGAGAAATTTTAGATTAATTTGTTCCCCTGTGCGAGGAAATTTTTTAATTACGCAGTATTGTAATAATCGCACCCTCCCTGCGTGGAGTGAATTTTTTTGTAATCGCTCAAGCTTCGTCGACGTCGTGCGGGCACGGACGTCCCCGCTCGCCATCGTCTCCGGTCGGAGCTAAACTTTTCAATCTAGCTAGGTACGTGCTCCAATCCCTTGCTCATTTAGTATCTTTTTCAATTGCCGCGCGACGAAATGAGAGAGAGTCCTATCCATGCAGCCTGTCTCCTGAGTGCATCGCTGTGGACGGAGAGAGAGAGCTTGTATGCGCCCATCCTTTGGCCCTAGAACTGCCGCATTAGCGCACCGTAATTGTCAGGAGGTAGTTCCACAACTATTTCGCCTACGGGCGAGCAACCCTCCCTGACCGGTCCCTTCATAAAAAAAGGAATTGACCCTTTGCATATTAGCCAACAAGTTGGGTCTACACCTTGCTAATTTTTGGTCCGAGGATTGCATCATTTAGGTCCGAGCTTGTGCATGTCACGTTGGTCTAGGAATTCATCAGGCCGTCTAGAGTGCCCTTCAACGTAATCACACATGGATCAGAAGAGTGTGAGTGCTATGTTAGCCCAGCTCGAGCATAACCTTATGGCCCAATTTCAAGAATCCATAGGTCAATTACGAGCGGAGTTAGATGAGAGGATCCAGACCTTAGAGGATTGAATGAAGAGAGAGGAAGGGCGGTTGAGTGGCCGCGGAGATCCCGTAGCCAACCCTAGGGAAGAGAGAGACCAAGCCCGCCATAATCAGGCTCCTCAAGGTAGAGAGCAAGAGGATCGTGCGCCTCGAGAGAGAGATCACGACGATGAGGATATTATCCTACGTAACGTCAAGATCGACGATCCGAGTTTTGATGGGTCCCTAAACCCCGCTACATACCTTGATTGGGAGATCGGGATGGATCAATACTGAAATGCCCCGAATTTTTTGGATCCTTGTTCTTGGGTCCCGGATCTGGTTTCTCGGAGTGTTCAACTCCGTTGTGTTCGAAATTTCGTTTCGGACATCTTTCGTGTTCGGATCAGCGCGATCCGGAGTTGTTTCGGAGGCCCAGAAGCGTCCCGCGGCTTTTCCGCGTGTGTTTTTCGATTCCCGGTGTGTGTTTCGGTAATTCCTTCGGAACCTCGTTGCGGGTGAACCGGGCCGTTCACCAGGGCGCGAGTGGTACCGTTGCGATCGGTGCGTTCCGAGGATCGTGAAAACGTAGTTTTCTATTTTTTGATATTTTTGAGAATTTTCAGATTTTCTTATATATATAACCTCCTTTTTCTCTCTCCCCATCTCTCGTTTCTCTCTTCCCTCCCTCTCTCTTCTCTCACGTTCTCTCCTCTCCCCCTCTCACTCCGGGCGGCCGACAGAGGCGGCGAGGGCGGGGCGGCGTGGCTCGTGGGATGTGGAGCGACGGGCACGGGACGAGGATCGCGATGGTGGAAGCGGTTTGTGGGATCGTGAACCGGCGAGGGTTTAAATGGCGTTTCTTCGTGGATCGGCATCCACGGCGCGTCGAATCTTCGGTGGAGGTAGGGAGATGGACCCTCAACCCGCGTACTTCATTTCCTGCGAGTTTTGTAGGCCGTGGTGAGCCGAGCGGGCTTGTTTGAGCGTTTTGGGGAAAATGCATGTTTTTGGGATGTGAGCCGGATTCCCGTTTTACGGTGTTTTTGGCCGATCCAGGGGTTTAGATGCATGCCTAGCGGCTTGGGGAAGGTTTCCCCTTTTGTTTCCCCTTCACCTGGGGGTGAACAGGGCGTGGAATGGATTTTTCTGCGGTTTCCGCCATTTTTCGGGCGCGGACTGAGAACGCGCTAGTCTCAGGTAGCGCGTTCTTGAGGGTCGCGCCGCCCCGATAGGGCGTGTTCATCGGAGAAGATGAACAGTAAGGCGGTTCTTGTCACGCTTTAGGGTCCCAGCGCGTTCTGTGTTGTCGCGCTATAGGATCATAGCGCGACCTGGTCTGGTCGCGCTATGGACCTGTAGCGCATTCTTGTTGAACGCGCTATACGAGGATAGCGCGTTCTTGGGGTGGCCAGCCGGGCTGCCCAAGGCGGGCAGTCTACGGCTGATCATGCTCCCCTTGGGCCGTGTGTCTCCCGGACACCCCGTGGAGTTCCGTGACCGTGTCTTTGGGTGTTCGGAGGTTCCATTTATCTCGATTAGTGTGCCCATCGATTTAAGGGTCCCGGTGACCTTCTAGCGTTCCGATTGTGTTGGTCTCCGGTCGACCCGGTTGTGACCCAGTGGTCAACCTTTGACCTCGTGAGTGTCCCGGGCACCCCGTGGGTTTCGTTACCGTGCTTTTGGGGTGTCTGGAGGTACCGTGTTACCTCGATAAGCGTGCCCGTGGGCTTGGTGGGTCCGGGTGACCCCAGGTGTTCCGGGCTTCCGTGTTCTTGCTAGATCGAGTCACCGTGTATTGGTGTGAGTGCGGGGAGGTTTCCCCGCAAGTCGTTGCTTCTCTGGAAGGTGGCTTCCGAGTGGGCCAAACGTGTGGCCTTGGACGGTGAGTCCAGTCTCCCAGCCTGGGGCTGGAGGTTTCTTAAGTTCCCTCCTCGAGGGATGGGTCTCGGCGGTTGTGAACTGCCTCGTGAGTTATCGCATTGTGGTTTTGGGCCTAGGGATTAGGCCAGATTGACGGCTCAGTGCTGTCGTGTGCAACGGTCTTGACCCCGAGTCTTGTGACTCAAAGGCCGTTGGGTTTTGTAGATCTAGTGGACTATCTAGAGTCTGGTGGTGTCGTGCTACCTGTTACTCCGTGTTACTCACAATGAGTGCGTGCGTGGTTTTCAGTGTCCACGTTCTGTGACACGTCCACTAGTCGTAGCCTTCTTACGGCACGCGTGTGCTGACCCACCTGAGAGTGGTGGAGCGGCTGACCCGAGAGAGACGGTAAGTAGGCTGGTTACCGTAGGGCCCCCACGTACAGCCGAGTCTGGGCTTAGGGGGAATTACCAGCTAGAGGACAGGCTTAGGGCGTATGGTCTGAGTGTGCACACGAGGTTGGGGGCGTCGGACGGCGCCGGCAGGCGCGACCCCAACTAGTCCTTATTCTGTGGTACTGGTTACTGTGTGTGTCTGAGTCTCACGCCCGGGGCGTCGTAGCTAGACACTTGAGACGCGGTGTAAGACGTCAGGGGACGTATCCGGTTGTTCTTCTAGTGGGTGGTGCTTCTGCCACGTGACGTGTGTTGTCGTGTACCGGGTTCTGTTTTCCGTCCACGAGACGGGACTTCGTGAGTGGTTTCGGGAGTGTTCCCGGAGTCGAGGTCTGGGGTTTCCGGTGAGCGTCACCGAGGGCCTTTCTCCAGACAGCGTTGTGTTCACGACGGTGAGGTCATGACCGTGTTCCCTGACCGTGTGGTTTTGGCTCGGGCCCTTTTCCTGAGGGCAGGCCTTCGCTACGGAGGTATCATGGCGTTTTCCTAGTAGCGTGGCTAGGGCGGTTCGTGTCTGGTGGTCCTCGATCGCGAAATCGGGTTGTCGGGTGCGTGGCTTTGTCGTCCCCCGATGGGAGACTAGGTTGTGTTTTCTGGTACAGTAGGAGTAGCTGTAGAGCCAAGGTTTTACCGGGCACCGTCGTTACTTTCCTGCTTTCGTAGTTAGTGCTTTTTGTGCCGCCGTTGTTCTCAGTTGGGGTTCCGCGGGATCCCTACTGGGCCAGTGATAGGAGGCTCACCCCTGCGTTTCAGGTGCGGCGGTTCTTCCTCGAGGTTCGAGGGTGCAGTACGGAGGTTCTTAGTTGCCAGCTTGCCGGGCCGAGTGTTCACTTGGCATGTGGTACGCTTTACTGCTTTAGACTGTACTTTCTGTTGGACTGAACTCTGTTGTAGTTGTTCATTTATTTCTGTTAATTGTTGAATTGTCCTGTCTTATTTCCTATTTCTTTGTACCTCCACACTCCTTTTTAGCCCTTCCGAGCCCTCCCGGCTCGTGGGCGGCAGTTCGAGTCTCGGGTTATTGGGCCTTCCTAGTAACCAGATTCTCGGGTCGCTACAGTTGGTATCAGAGCGTGGTTGTGGACGTACATGGGAATTCGAGATATTGCAGTGATCAGAGTCCGTAAGGTCCAGTACAATCGGCAGCTGGCATAAGGTTTCATGCTTGTTTTCCGCTTTGTTTCTCGCTTGAGAGCTTGAGTGCACTGTATGGCGCGGTGAGGGTGGTTGCTGTTTGCGGCTTTCGTGCCGGCGTGGGGTCTGCGGATCGAGGTCGAGGGCTTTCTCCCTTGGGTGGTGGCCCTGGTCGTGTTGCGTTGGGCAAATGTTGCTGGCAGGCGTGCTGTTGTGGTGCTGCGTTCGAGGAGCCTATAGCTAGGTCAGGTGGCTGGTGAGGATTGTTCGTCGTTAAGTGGCTGTGAGTGTGCTCTGAGGGAGCTGTTATTGAGTTTGGCCACTCCAGTCTGAGGATTGCCCAGCCCCTGAGGCGCTGAGGTTGTGGTTTGAGGTGTTGGAGCGGGTGCTCTGGTCGAGAATTGTGCTCAAGTGAGCGGAAGGTTTTCTGTTGAGCTGCTGATTTGTCGAGCCCGATGTCCTTGTCATGCTCTGTGGCGTCAGAAGTGACGTGTCGATCTCGATTATCCTTACGAATTTTGAGGCATGATGGGCTGTGGTGTCCCAGTAAGTCTTGCTTCTGCGCTCTTGTGTGCGAATGGGTTATGTTCGCCCATGATTTGGCTCGAGATGAGAAGGTTCCGCAGTGAGTTTCGGGACTCGAGGATGAGCGTCGGCGGTTACCGGTTATGGCTCGTGTTGCGGCTCTTGGCATGGCGTGTTGCAGTTTGGTGAATTGCAACGGTGGTGCATCGAGAGATGTTGTGATCGTTGTCCGACGGAACACTTGGCGAGTGTTGTCGGAGGAGCTGACCTGACGGAAGTGATGGTTTTCTTGGTATTGGAAGGTGTTGTTCCCAACATGCGCGAGGCTCGAGGTCAGGTCGAGTGTGGAGTTTTCCTTCCGTTGGTCGGAAGTCTATTGAGTTCTTCCCTTTGGTTGGAGGAGATCGCGGTTGGGTAAGGTTCGTCGTCTTGCACTGTGTGTCCGGATTGGTTGGCCTTCGTGCGCCATGAAATCCGTGCGAGACGCGTCTGTTGATTTTATTTTGCTTCTTTATCTCCTTTTTCTTGGGTCTTAATGATGATATGTAGCAAGATGACAAGTAAATAATCAAAGATCTGCACTCAACCTATGAACATGTGATCATGAACCCAGGCAACCAAAGCAAGCTGTAGCATGGGCATGCTATCTCAACCAAACTAAGCTAAGGAATAAAGGAAAAAACACACGCCGGGGCGTGGAGCAAGGAGTAAATAGAAACACACCGCAAGGGGTGAAACAAGCAAGGAAATAAAAGATGTGAGATGCGAAAGAGAAAGCTAATTCCCAATACTTAAGAAAGATGTGATCGCCACCAAAGTAAAAACAAGCCAAAGATCTGAAAATACCTTGGAAATAGGTGGATGAAGCACCCGCCCACGGGAGAGGAAAGATTAGAGAAACATGCAGGTCAGCTTGATGTAACGGTCAGGACCCCGTGCGTCACTTAGAAGTGACGGTCACTCGATAGACCGCTGGAAGAATATGACGCGCCTGAACCAGACCGTCAAATAACCTGCAGTAGCAAAGCGTGAATCCTTTTAACTCCAACTCTTCCAGCCGGCTAGAAGACTTGGGCCTCGTGCAAAGAACCTGTAAACCTGCCAAAGACGTAGAGAACAAGAACAAACAACCCAAATTAGCCCTTTCAACAATATAGCATCAATTCTTCAATAAACACAATATCATCAAAAGGAAAGGGAAATACCGGGAGGTTTTGGTTTTTTAACCCCTCTGGGTGTTTTAAAAGATTGGGAGGAAGTTTAGATGATGAAAACCAGTGAAAAACGTGGAGAAAGGAGAGAAATAGTGCTTATGATGAAAGGGAGAGGGAAAAGGAATTCAATATGCAAATATGAACTTTGGAACCAAGAGGAACTGATACTCCCTTCACCAGGCAGCAAACGAACGTGAGAAGCACTTCTCCTTGATCAATCGTGGCTCTAAAATACGGCAGTACTTCGTCGCAAACTCCAGAATTTCCCCCCTTTTGACCATGAAGTTAAAGGTTCTATTTATAGAGCCTCAAACCCTTAGGTCGAGCAGAGGAAAATCCAGCAAGATAAAGGGATAACTCTTAACAAATCCTTGAAGATAATATCACCAAGAGTCCATAGAATCAAACAGAAGGTCCTGAGGATTAGATTTGGAAGAGATATCGTCAATCCAAGTTCTTATCTCGACCACGGAGTAGCAGAGAAAAGACCTGAACCGCTAGGACTCTCTGAAGGAAGTAACGGCTGCACGACAGACCGCCACAATGAAATAACGCATCAAGGAACATCCATTACTTTCAACCTTATCCCAAAGAGATAAGATCAACAGGAAGAAGATCAAAACAATAGGACTCTGTAAAGAAAGCAACGGCCAAGTCATAGGACGTCAGAATGAAACAACGGCTGCACGACAGACCGTTATATTCAACATATAGGCCAAAGGATAAGCTTTAGAACAAGACCTCAAGCTTCAGGACTCTTCAAGGAGCAACGGCCCAGGACCCATCCGTTAGAAGGAAGAAACGTGCCTGGAACAGACCGTTATTACCAATGGAGTTCCAAAAGAAGGAATGAAGGTTTTGCTAAGCTTTAGTCAAAATGAAATGCCACAAAGAGCCACATCCGATCAAGGAGTCAAGACCCAAGAAATGATCTTCAACTAAACAAAGAGACTCGATGAAGAGTGAACAACTCGGAGCATCATATATAATGCATAAAGAGATGACCCGACTTATTGGTCATAAAACGGGTGTCAACAGATGCCCCTTCTTAACGTCCTCTTTGCAGGGGAGTGAGCGGAGGTGAAGCGAAAGTAAAATGGAACATGGAGATGAAGTGGAAGTGAAGTGGAGTGGATCGAAAAGTGGGCGTTAAGGTAAACGACACCCGTTCTTTACCAACAAGCGATAGGAATTTTCTGGAAAAACTTCGAACTGATCACAAGGAAATAGCCAACCAAAGGACGCATGTCTGGAGGAACTAACAACTAAGGAAAGGAAACACTGCTAGCCGCCGGAGGCAACGGAAAGGAAAGAGAACTGACTAAACTCCAGACAGGAATCTTCAGCCAACCAAATTGAGCGACAAGGTCAAAGGAAACCTTCTAATTCGGAGTGGAATAATTCTCCTCATTCGAGATCAAGAACACAGCTATTCACCATCATCGATCTACCTTGAACAGATGAAGCACGTGAATGCTCAAAAGATGCGTATGATGCATGTTGGACTAAAGAAAAAGAAATCTTTAAAACGAATGCAAAGAAAGATAAAATATCAAGATACTCGAGAATAGTATTGCTAGATCGGAGAAACCAGGGTCAGGACACCATCTGCAACCACGGCGTGCAAGACAGAACCATCGTCCCCAAATTTTTCCAACCTAACGGCCTATCCAACGATTAAACATGTGAACTTAGATCATCATCATTTTTGTTTAAGGGGAACATCAGATCCCGGAACACATGAATGACCAGCCGGTTCTTGAGATAATATATCATAAATAACATATAGTAATGCATTAAAGGATAAGGGAAAGAGATACAATACCTGACTTACCTGCCTGATGAATGGCAGAGCGTGATTTTGTTCATAAATTCCTTCATGGAAAGAGGTTAGCCAATAACAAATATGAACATGAATTAAGGCATAACCATTTGTACGTGCGAGAGGCATCAATAATGAACAACATGGAAGAAATGGAACCATTTTAACATTAATTAGACCATTTAATTCATCAAGAAACTTGCAAGTTTGTAACGGTCTAGTGTAAGAGTGTCACACGAAACAACGGACCAACACTGGGCCGTCATAAACCAGGCGGTTCACATTCTTCAATAAAACATGGCCAACACATGTAACGGTCAAAGACAAACGCGTCAGAAGGATTTGACGGTCGGTCGATAGACCGTCATATTTCCTGAGCGTTCAAAAAATAAAACCCGAACGGTTACGGCCCATTCATTCATCATTCAACACCCCAAAAACCTCCAACCGAGAAACCCTCCGGCGACCACCAACCCCACCGCTCCAATGGCCGGCGACGAGCCATCCCAGCCGCCTCCACAGAAGAGGGAGAGAGGAAAGAGGAAGGCAATACGGCGGTTCCACCGTCGGCTAGAAGGGCTGCCGCATCTAGCCGACTTATTGGTCATAAAAGTCGGGTCATCTCCTTGATCAATCGTAGCTCTAAAATGTGGCGGGGAACGTCCATCTCTCAAGCGATCCTCTCATACCTCTATGAAGGACTAAGTTCAGCTTACCTAGGAGGACCTTTGTTCGGCTCTATGATACTCCTTGAGTGCTGGACGGGAGTGAGAGTCAAATTCCAACCAAAGGAAGACATAACTTCAGCCAGCCGAATCTTCGGGAGCCACCCTCTCTTCTTCATTGGAGGGGCGTTTGGATACTCTTCACAGGTTGAATGCAGGACGGCGGATAAGAAAACTCGGGATGAATGGCGCCTCTTCTTCAATACTTTGCCAATAGACAAGTTCAATATGCGACCAAGAATCCTTCGAAGCACTCCTCTTAAAATACCGCGGCGTCAAGGCCTGGACCTCCAGCTAGTGGGGAACACTACAATGGCGATCTACAACCCGCACCGGTGCCATCTTCAGATCGGACTTCCAAGAACCCAAGCTCCTGCACTATCACACTACCCTCCCCTTTTATCTAGGAAGATGGGGACCGAGGAGGATGAAAGAGCGATCCGGAACGCGCTGACCATGTGGGAGATCAGCAAAGTGCGCCCGTGGCAAGAAGAAGTTGAAGAGAACGACGAAGCACGCCGAGGCTACGTGAAAGAGTTGAGGAAGATCCGCCCTCTTGCAGATGAAAAACTTAATGTAGCTTGATTTTTTTATTTAGAGAGATGTTGGTTGTATGACAAAAGGTTGAATTTTGTGAATTCATTTTTCATTAAGCCTGATTGAATGAGATGAGATTGTCTTAGTTGAATGAGCAAGAGTTTTGTGGCTTGATCGTCTGGAATGATGTGAACAGGCAGAGCCTCTGGAGTATGTAACGGATGTGCATTGGGCCGCTACAAAGAAACGACGGTCTGACGATAGGCCGTCAGAATGGAAGCGCGAAGAACCCTGTTCTCTGAGGGATGTAACGGTCCAGACTCAGGCCGTTAGAGTAAGTAACGGTCATAACCTTGGCCGTTAGAATGATGGCTGCTGAAAGAAAGAAAGCTTATGCAAGAAGAGGAGTGACGGTAGGGATATGACCGTTAGATGACTGTAGCGGTCTGGTGATGACGCGTTACAGCCTGCGAATCTGCATAATTGTGAGCTTCTCACTTTGATCTTGATCTTGTGTTCTGCGCACACTTTAAACGTGAAACAAGTTAGATCTGCTCTTAGACTCAACCCCTTGCCTTGAAGCAAGTTAGATAATGACCGTTTCTCAATATTTGGTCAAGGGGTGGAGCCTTGTTAAAATAGGCGGAAAGCATAATAAAAATAATGCGATGCATGCAATGCATATGATGGTGTTTTTCGGGGGTTTTGGAGAATATCTGATTTTTGTGAGACTTTGAAAATATTTGATTTGTTTGGGTTTTGAAAATATTTGATGTTTTTTTGGATTTTGGAAATATTTGATTTTTTTTGGATTCTGGAAAATATTAAATTTGTTTGGATTTTGAAAATATTTGATTTTTTTGGATTTTGGAACACCAGTGCTTCCCGAGCAGCGTGAGCCCTTCCTTGTTGATATCAAGCCCGAGGGTGGGTGTGAGAGAAGATGACGACCCCTGGAAAAGGTCCAATTGTCATGACGGTGTTTCTGCCAGGGCCATACCCAGGGTACTAATCTTGGTCCTAAAAGAAAAATAGAATACGGGGGGTAAGCTTTAAGCCAGATATAGAAGTTTTTAGGACTTGATTTCCCTTCCGTACAACCCATCAGAGATTTGATCTGTTGTGCCGGGGCTTTGAGTCCGTCATCGAACCTTAATCCACCCTAGGTATGCATGCGACCGAGCTCATAACGTCCCGCGGGGAACTGTACTGCCACTCTTGTCATGCCTAGCTTTTCTTGCTTTGCCTTTCTGGAGCTTTGGAATTCATAATTCATACTATATCGACTTTGAGGTGATGCTTTTGATTTTGTCATAGAGATTGCCCCTTTGCTGTCTCTTTTGTTTCTTGTGGCGTCAGGTCATAACGGACTACCCCTATTTGAGACCTCCTCTCGTGAGGGTGTTTGGATCGGTTATCGCCTCCTTATTCACCTCTTGCCCCTGGTTTTAGCTGAAGGAAGAAATGACAGGGACCTCGACTTTCCCCCAAAGCATGGCCAAGGAGAAACGTTGTCCTCTCTCAACGTGGAAAACCTGACCAGGGACGTCGTGTAGTGTGTGATTGCCTCACTCGGGACTCCTTTAGTGACAGGAGGAACATCTTGCTGCCGGGGTAGCACATGGTTAGACTCTAAGGAAAGAAACGCTTAAGATACAACCCATTCCACGGGTGAGAGAGCTCCTCACCTTCCGCGTTTACTAAACGATAAGCATTTCCCGGATAAGCTTCTTTTACGACAAACGGCCCTTCCCAATTAGGTTGTAATTTAGACCTAGGACCTGCAGACCGAATGAATTTTCGTTTCAAAACCATATCACCCTTTTGAAACTTACGTTCGATTACCTTCTTTTGAAAATAACGCGAAACCCTCTTTTGATAAACGGATACATGATCGGCCGCATTCATCCTCTTCTCATCTAAGAGTTCCAACTGAACCAGCAACGCCTCTCGACGTTCATCGAGATTAAGTTCCTTATCAAGCTGCACTCTAAGGGAAGGGATCAGGATCTCATATGGGAGCACCGCCTCCATCCCGTAGGTAAGAGAATAGGGAGTTTGTCCCGTAGGGGTACGGACGGAGGTGCGGTAAGCCCACAGAGCTTCCACTAATCTTTCTGGCCAATCAGAAAACTTATGAGCTTCACATATTTTCTTGATGATTTTAAGAAGAGTTTTATTAGTGGCCTCGGCTTGACCGTTGCCTTGAGGATAATATGGAGATGAATGATGCAATGCAATATTGAACTTCTTACATAGGTCCTTGAGCTCTTGAGAAACGAACTGGGGTCCGTTGTCGGTGATGATGCTGCTTGGCACTCCGAACCGCGAGATGATATTCTTCATAATAAAGCGGCACACCGTTGTAGCTTTGATCTCTGCGTACGCCTCGGCTTTGGCCCACTTGGTGAAGTACTCAGTGGCGGTAAGGATAAAGGATTTCTGCTTGATCTGAGAATTAGGATCACCGAGCGGGCCGACAACGTCAAAGGCCCACATAGAGAATGGCCAAGGAGCGGTCATAGGATGGAGAGACGAAGCTGGAGAATGAATCTTATCAGCGTGGAGTTGGCACTTAAGACACCTCCGGACATAGAGGGAGCAATCTTCCTCTAGAGTGGGCCAATAGTAGCCCTACCTTAGGATCTTCTTCGCTAGAGCCTGGCCATTGACATGACCCCCACACTCACTAGAATGGGCTGCTTCAGCCACCTTCCAAGCTTCAATATCATCTAAACATCTCATGAGCATCCCATTAGTAGCACGCCTGTACAGTTCTCCTGCGACAATAGTATACCTTGCGGCGGCTCTTCTGATTGACTTGCGTTGCTCAGCAGTTGTCCCTTCTGGGAACAATCCCTTCTTACAAAACAACTCGATTTCATGATACCAAGGCAACTCTTCTTCGTCCAGGATCTCTTCTAGCTCTGTTAAAGATACTTCCTTAAGATCTTCCTTCTCAGCTCTTGCCTCTACAGATTTCCTAAGATTGATGTACCAAGGATCCTGAAGAGAGGGTGCGTCCAATCTCTGAACGATGATAGTCTCAGTGCTCCGACTGAGAGGGAAAGATAGGGAAGAAGCAAGGGATGCCAGAGCATCAGCTAGAATGTTCTGAGAACGGGGAGTATGGATATAGATCAGCTTACGGAATTGCCTGGCAAGGAGCGTGACCAGATCTTGATAAGGCTTGAGCTTGGGGTCACGAGTACGGTAAGTGGACAGAACTTGCCGTAGGACGAGCTGAGAATCTCCTATAATGTTTAAATAGCGCGCGCCTAGGAGATAGGCATGCTTCAATCCGGCCAGGAGAGCCTCATACTCAGCGATGTTGTTGGTGGCAGGAAATCGAAGTTGATAAGCAAAGGGAATGGTTACCCCCTCTGGAGTAAGCAGAACAGCACCGATCCCTCGGCCTTGAGAATTGAGTGCACCGTCGAAGTGCAGAGACCAGAAGGGGTGATGAGAGATAACAGAAAGATGCTCATCAGGGAAATCATCCTGGATGGAATCGGTGTGAGGAATGGGGAGATGAGCGAGATGCTCAGCAATGGCATATCCTTTGACCGCCTTCTGAACAACAAAGGTGATGTCGAACTGAGAGAGGAAGCTCTGCCAGCGAGCTAACCTACTAGAAAGGACGGGCTTTTCTAAGAGATAGCGAATCGGGTCCATTCTAGAGATCAACCTAACTGGGTGGGCAAGAAAATAGTGTTTAAGCTTCTGAGCTACCCACACTAAGGCGGCACAAGTCTTCTCCATAGCGGTGTATCTGGACTCAGCTGGATTGAACAACCGAGAGAGGTAATACGCAGCCCGCTCTTTTCCTTCATCATCCACTTGTGCTAAGACCGCCCCTAGGGAGTCCTCAATGACCGAGATATATAGGATTAGGGGTTTCCCAGGGACATGAGGTTGCAAAACCGGGGGATTGGATAGATATTCCTTCAAGTCCTCGTAGGCCTTTTGACAATCTTCATTCCATTCAAACTTAACCCCCGCCTTAAGCAATTCATAAAATGGACGGCACCTTTGAGAATGCTGGGATATGAATCTTCTGATGAATTGCAATCTGCCGATCAATCCTCGAAGTTCCGTAATGTTCTTAGGCGGAGGCATATCCATGACGGCCTGTGCTTTGTTAGGATCAATCTGGATCCCCCGTTTGCTCACTATGAAACCTAACAGCTTCCCCGAGGAGACTCCGAATACACACTTCTTCGGATTCATCTTAAGCTTGTACTCCCTGGCTCTTTGCAGCACCTTGGCCAGAATAGAGGGGTGTTCTTCTTTGGTTCTAGACTTCACCAGAATGTCATCCACGTAAGCTTCCATATAGATGTGCATCATGTCGTGGAAGATGGCCATCATCGCCCTTTGATAGGTGGCGCCCGCGTTCTTCAGACCGAACGGCATAACCACATAACAGTACGTGCCCCAGGGCGTGGTGAAGGAGGTTTTCTCTTGATCTTCTGGAGCGAGACGGATTTGATTATATCCTGAGTAACCATCCATAAATGACAACGATTCGTACCCGGCGGTACTGTCGACCAAGACATCAATGTGAGGCAGCGGGAAATCATCCTTGGGACATGCTTTATTGAGATCCCTGAAATCGATGCAAATACGCACCTTTCCATCCTTCTTGATGACAGGGACTATGTTTGCCACCCACTGAGGATATAGAACAACTCTGATGAATCTAGCCTTATATAACTTGTCAACTTCTTCCTTGATCCTCAAGGCCATGTGGGGGTGAAATCTTCTTGACCGTTGTTTGACAGGTGTTGCCCCTGATTTAAGCACCAGTCGATGTTCCACTAAAGAGTGGTCAAGACCTGGCATGTCCTCGTAAGACCAGGCGAAGGAATCGCTATACTCCCTTAGAACTTTGATCAAGTCTTCTTCTACTTGTGGAGGGAGATTAGCAGCAATAATGATGGGCCTGGGGTCTTCTTTGGTTCCCAGATTGATTTCTTTCGTAGGTTCATCCACTGCTGATGACGGCTCGTCGAATTTCTTAAGTCCTTGCGCGTACAGATCAGCAGTGTCATCTACGTCGCTGTCCTCATCAGCCAGATCTTTTTCACCCAGGATTTCATAGACGCCGAGTCCGTCATCGCCCCACGCCCCTTCTATTTCTTCTCCATCCTCAATCGTAATTGCCGTAGCAACAAATTCCGGACATTTTAAAAGGGCATGACAGCGCTGAGCTAGGTCTTGCAAGAACCTATCAGGAACAGATTTGGGAGGACGCGCAAGCGGGCGCGGCTCAGAGGAGGAAGGGTTGGATGACCTAGAACAAGACCCTACTTCTTTAGACCTAACTAATTCTACTTCCCTAGACTCGATAGACCCTAATCCTAACTTAGGAGAAAGGAGACCTAGTGGAAGGGAAGGAGCAGGGGACTCGTGCCCCTGGGATGAGGATGGAGACAGGGTAGCATAATCTTCCACTGAAATCTCCATTTTGAATTTGACATTTTTTTTTGGAGATCAGCAGAGACTGTACAGCAAGATGGAGGAGGCGGGAGCTGCATAGGGAATAGCTCGGGGAAGATGCAGTCAAAGAAGGGATCGGAAGATGAGAACCACATCTCGTGGAGTTGGGCGTTGGGAGGAGGAGGGGTGAATAGAGTGGATAGATCAATGGGCGGGCAGTGCCCGCAAGCGCAAGGAACAAATAGAATCTCGGGCGGATCAACGAAGGATGGATTTATCATGATAGGAGGAAGACGGGGTAAGAACTCCCATTGCTGGAGGAGAGATTGAAAGCGGGAGGGAGACCAAGAAAAGATAATCGGCGAGCTCCCCTCCTCTCGTGGATCATTGTCTGGCCGCTTCTTCGATCTCCATTGCATGAGCCGAACCTCTTGCTTCTTTTGGCAGTTTTCTTCATGAAACAACCCCTGAAGGGTTTGACCATAATCAAGCATATCATGTTCTGGCCTTTTTAGTGCCGGCGGAGGACTGTTAATAGGACATACTATATTTCTCTCTAATGGAGCCGGCTGTAGAGCTAACGTGCCGGGCTGGAGAGGCCCTCGGACAAAGTGCTGACGGTAGTCCCAGGTGAGTGGCCCAGAATCACCCATCATAGATAATGCGGTTTCTTTGTAGCCAAGACCTCTCCTGCCCATCTTTCTTCCCTTGGGTATGGGCTTGGTCATTCCTTGTAATTGTGCACCGAGGCCTCTCCCCGGTTGGTAGCCCAGTTTCAGTATAATGTTCCAGCCTTTTGAGTCTCGGATCTGGGGCTTCACCTTGACGTTAACTGGAGTAATGATGGGCCTAGGAGGTGTATAAGCCCAAGGGAAGTTTAAGTCCAGCACTGAGATGATGGGTCGGCTGCTTGGCCACATTGTAGGAAGAATCTGTTCTGAAATGGCCTTAACCGATTGTACTGTAGATAGGCTCTTGACCTTGACGACCCTCCCTTGGAAAGGGAATTTGACGCACTGTTGTGCGGTGGAGGGCACGGCACCGAGCGTATCCAGCCATGGACGACCCAAGATAGCCTTGAACATAGGGTCGATGTCTAGTACATAGAACTCTACGGCCATTGTAAGGGGTCCGAGCTCTGCTTGGATAGTGACCACCCCGTGACATGCTCGCCTTGAGTTGTCATATGCTGCTATAGTGGTAGGGGTAGGTCGTAATAACTCTTCAGATATGCTGCAAGCTCGGAGGGTACTGAGTGGGCACACATTGATTGAAGCCCCTGTGTCAACCAGTGCTGCTTCAATGCTGACTTTGTTCAGAGTGATTGTAATGCAGAGCGGCATCTGCCGTGCTTCCGGAGGTGCTAGCTCGGTTTCTGAAAATGTAATCGCCGGCCCCTTTGAGATAGTAGCCAGTGCGGTCGGTAAACTATCGACTGCCATGTCTTCGCTGACCATTACCTTCTGTAAGAAATCTCTCAGTGCATCCTGGTGAAGGGTAGACCTTTTGATCAGCTCCAGCACAGATATTTTAGCGGGCACTCGATCCAGATGATGTAGCAAGTCATATTGAGTACCCGGCAAAGGTTCAGTTTCTTCTTGCTCGGCTGTTGGCTGAGAGGACTGGGGATTGGAATTAGTAGGGTAGTTCCGATGGAACATCTTCCCGCTCCTTAAGGCGCAACTCGTAGCGGCCGCGGCATCGGCGGATAGTATGATGGGCCCTGCGGGGTGAATAAGCGGAGTAGGCTGTGTAGGGGAGATGATTTGGTGGGGTGTGAGGTTAGTGGGGGTAATAGGCGGTGGTGAGCGGATGGTGGATGAAGGACTGGTGAATGGCGGGATGGTGATGAGTGTTGGTGCGGGTGGAGGGAGCGTAAAGACAGGTGAAGGGTTGGGTGGTGGCGTGATGATGGCAGCGGGGGTAAGTGGCGAGGGGTATGACGGAGTGGTGGGTGGTGGTGAATTTGTTGGAGCGGGTGTAAATGGGAGGACAAGTGGAGAGGGTATTGGGTGTGAGGGAAGGACGAAGGAGGGGGTAAGAGGATTGCGGTGGTTGTGGTGGAGGGCCATGACTTGCGGTGTGGCGCCATCGTCATCAAAAGACCACTCGGCACTAGGGGCCGGGGGTTGAACTACGTTCACTTGTGCCGTGCCGGCGGCTGCTGTTGCTGTAGAGCAGGCAGATGACTTGGCATCGGATCTTGATGGATCCCCAGATCCTGAGCCTGTTGTGGTTGCTGTTGTGGTAGTGGCTGCTGCGGCTGCGGTGCTTGTTGCTGCTGCACTTGCTGCCTCGGCTGCTGCCTTCTTTTCTCTTTGATTTCAACAATGGCCCGATGCATCTCGGCCCAATCGATTCTCTGCCCTTCATGGAGATCGTATACCAGATCCCGGAACTGATAACATCCTTCGATAGTGTGGCCTGGCTGCCTATGGAACATGCAATATTTCGTTTGATCAACGGCTGGGTTCCAGTTAGGCCGTTCCGGAGGAAGTTGAATTGCGTTCACCGACATAAGAGCCGAGAAGATATCCGTGAGGGTCTCTGGCAATGGGGGGTATTGAGCTCTCTTGGGAGCCGGACGCTTGTTGTTCGGATTGTTGTTATAGCCTTTGGGTGGAGGGACATTGTGGTATTGTGGAGGTGGTGGTTGTTGCTGTGGAGCGATGAAGGCGTTTTGTGGAACGGTGAAGGCAGGCGGAGGGTTTTGTGGAGCGGCTTGAAAGTTCTGTGAAGCAGGATTTTGTGGAGTGCGGGGGTTTTGGGGGAAGCGGAATGGTGCGGCTTGGAATGGAAAGGCAACGGCTTGTACCTGTTCGTTTGTCTGGACCCCCTCGGTAACCGGCCCTTGTGGTTTCTTGTGATATTTGGGCTTTTGGTTTTCAAATAGGGCGTGTATGGGAGAATCCTTGAACTGGGTTTGTATGAAGCGCGCCCGGCTGTAGAGTTGATGCATGTTAGCTATATCATTCATTGCCAGGATGTTCCTGAAGGTCGGGGTAGCATTTGAAATGAGCAGCTTGACCTTCTCTTCCTCCGGAATGTGGCCAGGCACTCTAGCAGCCATCTGTCTCCACCTGTCTGCATAAGTGGCGAACTCCTCATCTGGCTTCATCTTCTCGGCTACTAGATCTGTAAATGAGTATTCCGGGCCGACCCTGTCTTGGAACCGCTGGATAAATTTGTCCTTTACTACCTTGAAACTTTCAGCTTCTTCTAGCGGCAAAGAGTAGAACCACTCCAGAGCAACACCATCCAAAGATCGGCGGAATAAGTACGCCATAAGGCGATCATCATATTGGAACTGCGCCGACTCATATAGAAAATCCCTCACATGAATGAAGGGATTGCCGTTCCCATCGTACTTGCGATAGCTGGGGAGCTTTGATTGCGGAGGGAACCGAATGTTCTGAAAGCTCGGGACAGGAACATCTGCCAAAGATTGTGGGCCAACCCGCTTCTGGAGGAAATCGAGTTGTTGCTGCATGGTGGCCCATTTATCAAGCAAGTCCTGCTCTCGGGAGGGAGCAGGGGTAGTGAAGGACGCTGATTGAATTTGGGGAGCAGATGGAACGATTGTGGCAGAAGGTGGAAGCCCATAGGCAGGAGTGGAGGGATAAACAGTAGAGATGGGGGGCCCATAAGAAGGATATTGGGCCTGAGACTGGCCCAGATTAGAATGGGCTTGAGCCACCCCTTGCTGAGGGCGCAAGAAATCTGAAGGGCCCATGAGAACTTGCGGAGCTATCGGGCCCGATGTATGATGATCCACCTGAGCAAAGGGAGGGACTGGTGACTTCCCTTTATCAAAAGATTGATAGGCTGAGTTGGAAGATTGGCCCGTCTCCATGCCTGTGAAAGTGATGGTCCGGGGTTGGACCGGGGTGAGATCAATCGGAGTAGGCTGGACAGAGGGCCCACTAATTCTAGATGGATCGATAGGAGGGTTGGATTTAGAAGGAGATGCGTTGGACCCTTGCATGGCCTGATAAAGAACTTGAAGTTGGGTCGGATCCAATTGGGCCATCATCTGAAGAATGGAGCCCGCGGAAGGAGTGGAGAGAGAAGGGGTAGCTTGACCACCTTCTATAGAAGTGGAGGATGGAAGAGGGGTAGTCCCCTCTCCAGAAGAAAAGGTGATAACCCTAGGAGGGTTTTCAAGGAGCCCTTGAGGAAGAGAGTCCTCTTGGGAACGGGGAGGATTGAATGATGCCATGGCGGACTCGAAGAGAGGATTGGAATAGAACGTGAAGAAGGAATTGACCCCAGGAGATGATTCGGATGGACGAAAACAACTCCACATGCAACGAACAACCTTGACGATGCAAACAATCAACACAGACAATCACACAATGAGCAACCAAACTCGGATGTTTTAACAAAAGATGTAAGTGATAAAAGATGAAGACACCCCAAGTCAACCAAGTTGTTTAAGATGATGCAGCAAGATTCTTGTGATTTCTCCTTCGGAACTTTAGTGAATTGATTGAAATGTGCTCTCAACAATGGGTTCCTAACAGGAGATGGGTATGGGACTTGGCTTGACTCTAAGTGTAATCACTCCTTTACTTATGCAACCCTAGACACGGGGTGGGAAAGGTACAACCAGCCCGGCGTCCGTGTGGGAATCCACGGCTCGCGGGGACTTATGGAGGTCCCTGGTGTGATTTCCTAGTCGGCCCCAAGGAATATGGAGACGAGAGGTCCTCACAACAAGGTAGGAAAATGCAATCTAAGATATGAATGTATGAATGCCCCTATGTGCACCGGAGTGCATGCAAAGTCTAGCCTATGATCTAACAAACAATGATGCACGCAATGATATGGAGATATGAAACAAAGCAAGGAGGAAGTCAAGTATCACCCAAGCAAAGAGTCACAGCAGAAACTGCGGAAATAAATGCACCTCGGATGCGTACCTGTCTGGAGTATAACGGTCGAGGAACCCTGCGTCAGAATAAAATAACGGTCGAAGACCAGACCGCCAGAAGTAATATAACGTAGGGAGATAGGACCGCCAAATGAGCCAGAGAGCCAAAATCAACTAGAACTAACAGGAAAAGACCGTGAAAACTCTCGCAGCAGAACAGATATGGCGGTCTAATGACCCTGCGTCAGAGGACTCCAACGTAGGGACACATGGCCGTCGGAACGCTCAGAAAACCAGGATTTAACAGGAAATAAGAGGAAAACGGGAGGGGAACAACACAAGAGATGATGGCAGGTTTAACAGGAATCAAAAGCACGATTGGCACAAGTTGTCCCACCGTGATCGCCAAAAAATTATCTGTTGATTTTATTTTACTTTTCTATCTTCTTTTTCTTGGGTCTTAATGATGATATGTAGCAAGATGACAAGCAAATAATCAAAGATCTGCACTCAACCTATGAACATGTGATCATGAACCTAGGCAACCAAAGCAAGCTGTAGCATGGGCATGCTATCTCAACCAAACT
The DNA here is from genome assembly GCA_022559845.1 of Amorphophallus konjac. Taxonomy (NCBI): domain Eukaryota; kingdom Viridiplantae; phylum Streptophyta; class Magnoliopsida; order Alismatales; family Araceae; genus Amorphophallus; species Amorphophallus konjac. The sequence continues at coordinate 127,937 of JAHNEJ010001153.1, forward strand.
AAGCTAAGGAATAAAGGAAAAAACACACGCCGGGGCGTGGAGCAAGGAGTAAATAGAAACACACCGCAAGGGGTGAAACAAGCAAGGAAATAAAAGATGTGAGATGCGAAAGAGAAAGCTAATGCCCAATACTTAAGAAAGATGTGATCGCCACCAAAGTAAAAACAAGCCAAAGACCTGAAAATACCTTGGAAATAGGTGGATGAAGCACCCGCCCACGGGAGAGGAAAGATCAGAGAAACCTGCAGGTCAGCTTGATGTAACGGTCAGGACCCCGTGCGTCACTTAGAAGTGACGGTCGCTCGATAGACCGCTGGAAGAATATGACGCGCCTGAACCAGACCGTCAAATAACCTGCAGTAGCAAAGCGTGAATCCTTTTAACTCCAACTCTTCCAGCCGGCTAGAAGACTTGGGCCTCGTGCAAAGAACCTGTAAACCTGCCAAAGACGTAGAGAACAAGAACAAACAACCCAAATTAGCCCTTTCAACAATATAGCATCAATTCTTCAATAAACACAATATCATCAAAAGGAAAGGGAAATACCGGGAGGTTTTGGTTTTTTAACCCCTCTGGGCGTTTTAAAAGATTGGGAGGAAGTTTAGATGATGAAAACCAGTGAAAAACGTGGAGAAAGGAGAGAAATAGTGCTTATGATGAAAGGGAGATGGAAAAGGAATTCAATATGCAAATATGAACTTTGGAACCAAGAGGAACAGATACTCCCTTCACCAGGCAGCAAACGAACGTGAGAAGCACTTCTCCTTGATCAATCGTGGCTCTAAAATGCGGCAGCACTTCGTCGCAAACTCCAGAATTTCCCCCCTTTGACCATGAAGTTAAATGTTCTATTTATAGAGCCTCAAACCCTTAGGTCGAGCAGAGGAAAATCCAGCAAGATAAAGGGATAACTCTTAACAAATCCTTGAAGATAATATCACCAAGAGTCCATAGAATCAAACAGAAGGTCCTGAGGATTAGATTTGGAAGAGATATCGTCAATCCAAGTTCTTATCTCGACCACGGAGTAGCAGAGAAAAGGCCTGAACCGCTAGGACTCTCTGAAGGAAGTAACGGCTGCACGATAGACCGCCACAGTAAATAACGCATCAAGGAACATCCGTTACTTTCAACCTTATCCCAAAGAGATAAGATCAACAGGAAGAAGATCAAAATAATAGGACTCTGTAAAGAAAGCAACGGCCAAGTCATAGGGCGTCAGAATGAAACAACGGCTGCACGACAGACCGTTATATTCAACATATAGGCCAAAGGATAAGCTTTGGAACAAGACCTCAAGCTTCAGGACTCTTCAAGGAGCAACGGCCCAGGACCCATCCGTTAGAAGGAAGAAACGCGCCTGGAACAGACCGTTATTACCAATGGAGTTCCAAAAGAAGGAATGAAGGTTTTGCTAAGCTTTAGTCAAAATGAAATGCCACAAAGAGCCACATCCGATCAAGGAGTCAAGACCCAAGAAATGATCTTCAACTAAACAAAGAGACTCGATGAAGAGTGAACAACTCGGAGCATCATATATAATGCATAAAGAGATGACCCGACTTATTGGTCATAAAACGGGTGTCAACAGCGTCCCGTGTTTTGGCAAGGTGGTTGCCTGTGAGAAGCGTTGCCCGTTCCCTGATGTGTAAGGGTGTTGGCGCTATTCCAGAAGGACGAGTGCCGGCTGGGCGGTGTTTTTGAGGTTTGCGGTTGGTGTTGTGGTTCCCGATGTGTAGGGGATAGGAGTCGGCAGGGTTGCATATGGTTGTCGGGTTGGTGGTTCTCGAGTTGTCGATGTGGTGGCTGTGCGTGTGGATTAGAGTGCGCGGATCGTAGCGTTGGTTGCTGCGGGTGGATTTCTGAGGAAGGGTAGAGCAGCGGAGGGTTGGTTCATCGGTGTGTGTTGTCTCCGGCGGCGTGAGACGTGTTGTTGCCGTGTCGTTGCTTGAGATCTTGTCGTTCTTGGCACTGGCAGGTGGAGAGTTGGGGAAGTATGCTGGCGAGGTTGCCGCATGAGTACCCTGTTCTCGCGTTGGAGGTTGCGTTCGTGGATGAGATGGTGTTTTGGAGAAGTGTGCCGTGGATCGTATGAGGTTGTGTGTGTCCCGTGGCTCTGTGATAAGGGTGGGAGTCGGGATTGGCAGGTGTCCACTTGCATTGATCGAAGGATTTGATGAGACCAGATGGAAGAGTGACGCCTGTGGGCGGAGGCCTTTTTGTGAGATTGGCGTCGGAGGGTGGTCTCTGATGAGACGTTGGCGTTGGATATTGATCCTCAGTCTGCGGCCAGCAAGGGAGGGTTCCCCGTAAGTCTGAGTCGAGTGACGTGAAGATCGAGGGGAGATGGAGTCGTTTGATTTCGCTGTACTCCCCTGAAAGGGTAGAGTTGGCATGATGATAGGTCTGGATGTGGTGTTGATCTGTGCGTGAGTCAGCGGATGGCCTGTCATGAGTTGAATGGTGACTGCTAGGCCGGTGGAGGTTTCCCGTTGACAATTGTCTAGTGACCAGTGGATGGTCTTTCACAGACAGAAGATGCTGGTTGTAGGGGCTCGAGAATGGAGAGAGAGCCGCGTGCCAACGAGGCCTTTTGGTGGCCGTTTATGAGATGTCTTTTCCCAGATGGGATCTGAGCTTTGTCGAAGTTTGAGTTCTGACAGAGTTGGTCCCGTGATGTTGTGGCGTTCGACTTGCCGAGTGTAGAGTGGTCCTCGGCGTGGAGTCGACAAATTTATGGTGGTCAGCTGGCAGAGAAGCTGGTGTTTGGTAGGTCCGCCGAGCATGGGCGTTGGCCGGTGGATTGGTTCTTGTGGCGAGGATTGCGTTCCCTCGGTGGGCGAGAGGGTGGCAGCGATGCCGTGAGTGGTTTCCGTTGTGTCTGAGGGGATGCCAGACTGGTGCCTTTGTGTTATGCCTGCTCTGGTGGCCGATGTGTGCGGTGTGCGGAGCGTGGCATTGTTCGTGATTATGGTCTGGCCGTATCCCTCCTGATTGGTGCTTTCATGGGAATCGAGATTTTTCTGTGCTGGGGCCCTGACATCGTTGTCAGTTGGTCGAGGCGTTCTTCCCCTGTGGCTTGGTGCTGGTCCTGAATTTCGAGGATGAAATTTCTTTAAGGGGGGAGGGCTGAAATGCCCCGGATTTTTCAGATACTTGTTCTTGGGTCCCGGATCTAGTTTCTCGGAGTGTCCAACTCCGTTGTGTCTGAAATTTCGTTTCGGACATCTTTCGTGTTCGGATCAGCGCGATTCGGAGTTGTTTCGGAGGCCCGGAAGCGTCCCGCGACTTTTCCGCGTGTGTTTTCCGATTCCCGGTGTGTGTTTCGGTAATTCTTTCGGAACCTCGTTGCGGGTGAACCGGGCCGTTCACCAGGGCGAGAGTGGTACTGTTGCGATCGGTGCGTTCCGAGGATCGCAGAAACGTGGTTTTCTATTTTTCGATATTTTTTGAGAATTTCTGGATTTTCTTATATATATAACCTCCTGTTTCTCTCTCCCCATCTCTCATTTCTCTCTTCCCTCCCTCTCTCTTCTCTCACGTTCTCTCCTCTCCCCCTCTCACTCCGGGCGGCCGATAGAGGCTGCGAGGGCGAGGCGGCGTGGCTCGTGGGACGTGGAGCGACGGGCACGGGATGAGGATCGCGATGGTGGAAGCGGTTCGTGGGATCGTGAACCGGCGAGGGTTTAAATGGCGTTTCTTCGTGGATCGGCATCCACAGCGCGTCGAATCTTCGGTGGAGGTAGGGAGATGGACCCTCAACCCGCGTACTTCATTTTTCGCAAGTTTTGTAGGCCGTGGTGAGCCGAGCGGGCTTGTTTGGGCGTTTGGGGAAAATACATGTTTTTGGGATGTGAGCCGGATCTCCAGTTTTACGGTGTTTTTGGCCGATCCAGGGGTTTAGATGCATGCCTAGGGGCTTGGGGAAGGTTTCCCCTTCACCTAGGGGTGAACGGGGCGTGGAATGGGTTTTTCTGCGGTTTCCGCCATTTTTTGGGCGCGGACTGAGAACGCGCTAGTCTCAGGTAGCGCGTTCTTGAGGGTCGCGCCGCCCCGATAGGGCGTGTTCATCGGAGAAGATGAACAGTAAGGTGGTTCTTGTCGCACTTTAGGGTCCCAGCGCGTTCTGTGTTGTTACGCTATAGGATCATAGCGCGACCTGGTTTGGTCGTGCTATGGACCTGTAGCGCGTTCTTGTTGAACGCGCTATACGAGGATAGCGCGTTCTTGGGGTGGCCAGCCGGGCTGCCCAAGGCGGGCAGTCTACGGCTGATCATGCTCCCCTTGGGCCGTGTGTCTCCCGGACACCTCGTGGAGTTCCGTGACCGTGTCTTTGGGTGTTCGGAGGTTCCATTTACCTCGATTATCGTGCCCATCAGTTTAAGGGTCCCGGTGACCTTCTAGCGTTCCGATTGTGTTGGTCTCCGGTCGACCCGGTTGTGACCCAGTGGTCAACCTTTGGCCTCGTGAGTGTCCCGGGCACCCCGTGGGTTTCGTTACCGTGCTTTTGGGGTGTCTGGAGGTACCGTGTTACCTCGATAAGCGTGCCTGTGGGCTTGGTGGGTCCGAGTGACCCCAGGTGTTCCGGGCTTCCGTGTTCTTGCTAGATCAAGTCACCGTGTATCGGTGTGAGTGCGGGGAGGTTTCCCCGCAAGTCGTTGCTTCTCTGGAAGGTGGCTTCCGAGTGGGCCAAGCGTGTGGCCTTGGACGGTGAGTCCAGTCTCCCAGCCTGGGGCTGGAGGTTTCTTAAGTTCCCTCCTCGAGGGATGGGTCTCGGCGGTTGTGAACTGCCTCGTGAGTTATCGCATTGTGGTTTTGGACCTAGGGATTAGGCCAGATTGACGGCTCAGTGCTGTCGTGTGCAACGGTCTTGACCCTGAGTCTTGTGACTCAAAGGCCGTTGGGTTTTGTAGGTCTAGTGGACCATCTAGAGTCTGGTGGTGTCGTGCCACCTGTTACTCCGTGTTACTCGCAATGAGTGCGTGCGTGGTTTTCAGTGTCCACGTTCTGTGACACGTCCACTAGTCGTAGCATTCTTACGGCACGTGTGTACTGACCCACCTGAGAGTGGTGGAGCGGCTGACCCGAGAGAGACGGTAAGTAGGCTGGTTACCGTAGGGCCCCCACGTACAGTCGAGTCCAGGCTTAGGGGGAATTACCAGCTAGAGGACAGGCCTAGGGCGTATGGTCTGAGTGTGCACACGAGGTTGGGGGCGTCAGACGGCGCCGGCAGGCGCGACCCCAACTAGTCCTTATTCTGTGGTACTGGTTACTGTGTGTGTCTGAGTCTCACGCCCGGGGCGTCGTAGCTAGACACTTGAGACGCGGTGTAAGACGTCAGGGGACGTATCCGGTCGTTCTTCTAGTGGGTGGTGCTCCTGTCACGTGACGTGTGTTGTCGTGTACCGGGTTCTATTTTCCGTCCACGAGACGGGACTTCGTGAGTGGTTTCGGGAGTGTTCCCGGAGTCGAGGTCTGGGGTTTTCGGTGAGCGTCACCGAGGGCCTTTCTCCAGACAGCGTTGTGTTCACGACGGTGAGGTCATGACCGTGTTCCCTGACCGTGTGGTTTTGGCTCGGGCCCTTTTCCTGAGGGCAGGCCTTCGCTACGGAGGTATCATGGCGTTTTCCTAGTAGCGTGGCTAGGGCGGTTCGTGTCTGGTGGTCCTCGATCGCGAAATCGGGTTGTCGGGTGCGTGGCTTTGTCGTCCCCCGATGGGAGACTAGGTTGTGTTTTCTGGTACAGTAGGAGTAGCTGTAGAGCCAAGGTTTTACCGGGCACCGTCGTTACTTTCCTGCTTTCGTAGTTAGTGCTTTTTGTGCCGCCGTTGTTCTCAGTTGGGGTTCCGCGGGATCCCTACTGGGCCAGTGATAGGAGGCTCACCCCTGCGTTTCAGGTGCGGCGGTTCTTCCTCGAGGTTCGAGGGTGCAGTACGGAGGTTCTTAGTTGCCAGCTTGCCGGGCCGAGTGTTCACTTAGCATGTGGTACGCTTTACTGCTTTAGACTGTACTTTCTGTTGGACTGAACTCTGTTGTAGTTGTTCATTTATTTCTGTTAATTGTTGAATTGTCCTGCCTTATTTCCTATTTCTTTGTACCTCCACACTCCTTTTTAGCCCTTCCGAGCCCTCCCGGCTCGTGGGCGGCAGTTTGAGTCTCGGGTTATTGGGCCTTCCCGGTAACCGGATTCTCGGGTCGCTACAAATACTTTGACTGGCATCACCACATGACCCCTGTCACAAGGATGAGGTTTGCCAAAATGAAGCTCCTAGGTCAAGCCAAGACATACTGGTGCAACATTGAAAATCTCCTAGCAAGGGGACGAGAAGAGCCCATAAACACGTGGGAAGAAATGAAGGAGAAACTAAGGGAGAAGTATATACCACCCTCCTACCATCAGCGTCTTTTAGACCAATGACAGAAACTCACCCAAGATGGAAAGTCCGTGGACGAGTACATCGTCAAATTTGATGAATTCTTCCTTCGGAGTCGAGTCATGGAGATGCCTCTGTCACCCTCTTGCGATTTAGGGCTGGCCTACACGAGAGCATACAACGGGAGCTGTTCCTACGAGAGGTTAACACCCTCGAGCATGCCTATCAGGTTGCTCGAGATGTCGAGTGGTTTCAAAGGGTGGTCCCACCACGGGTTCCCACCTACTGCCAACCTGAACCACAAAACCCGATGGTCCGCTACTCTGAGAGGCCTGGCCCCTCCACTTCCTACGTCCCTACTGCTACTCCACTCCGGACCGTTGCCCCTACTATTCCTTTCACAAGGAACCCCTTACCCGCACCCGCTGTTGTGCCCAGGCTGGAGTACACTTCGCCAACTGATAGGAGGGATGACAAGGGAAAGGGAGTCATCCCTAGCACCTCCCAACCAGTCCTTGTCTCGGAAATTCGCTGTTTTAGGTGCCATAACCTAGGGCATGTTACCACCAATTGTCCCACCCGAGCCTTGGTCATCACTGACCCCCAGCCTATGGAGCCTCCATCTCAGGAAGGAGAAGACATTGAGAGATATATGACCGATCCTGACCTCATCATCCAATTTGAGGAAATGGATGCAGGATTTGATAGTACGCATGTCGAGTACATGCAAGTGGGAGATATTACCGAGGGTTCTAGCCAGAGAAGATTGGGTGTACTTCGTTGCATCTTAACACACCTCCAGGAGGACGATTGGCGTCGAACCTCTATTTTCCAAACTTACATCATGGTGAAATCCCAACCCTGCAAGGTGATCTTTGACAACGGGAGATGTATCAATGCAGTCTCTTCAGACTTTATCTCCCGTCTAGGTCTACCTACGCACCCTCATCCTAGGCCATACAACGTGACTTAGGTTGACGACACTTCTATCCCAGTCACCGCTACGTGTGTCATTCCCATCCAATTCTAGTCCTACCAAGGATAGATCTTATGTGATGTAGTGCCTATGAAGGTCGGTAGAATCATCCTAGGACGACCGTGGATCTATGATGTAGACCTTACTACATTTGGTTGATCCAACCAGTGTTCCTTCTCCTACAATGGGAAGAAGATTCAGTTGTACCCAGCACCTCCAAAGGTGGTCTCGGGAAAGAGCTCCACCTCCACCCCCACTGGAACTCCTAAGGTTCAGGAGAGTCCTCGAACTCCCAATGAAGGGAAACTTCCTATTCCCTCTACACCTATCACACCCATTCCTAAAGCCCCTAAGGTTGGTCACGACCTAGTTAGGCGCCTTAACTTCATCAGTGTTCGAGAGCTAAACAGAGAGGTTGCTGAGAGTGCCCCTGTTTGGGCTGTTGTCGTCACTATCACACCTGAGGAGTCCCAAGTCTTAGTCCCACCTGAAGTCTAGGCAATCATGCAGGACTTCCAAGACATCTTCCCTGAGGACTTGCCCTGTATACTCCTTCCCATGCGTGATGTACAACACGCCATTGACCTTGTCCCCGGGTCCACCCTACCTAACCTTCCTCATTACCGACTGAACCCCAAGGAGCATACTGAGCTCCAAAGAATTGTTGAGGACCTTATTCAAAAGGGTTTCCTCAGGGTGAGCAAGAGCCCATGTGCTGTTCCTTCCTTGCTCACACCTAAGAAAGATGGCACCTGGCGGATGTGTGTTGACAGCCGCGCCATCAACAAAATCACTGTCAAGTATAGATTTTCCATTCCCCGTCTTGATGACATGCTAGACATGATGAGTGGAGCCACCATCTTTTCCAAGATTGACTTGAAAAGTGGTTACCACCGGGTCCAGATTCGACTAGGGGATGAGTGGAAGACAGCCTTCAAAATAAAATAAGGATTGTATGAATGGCTCGTCATGCCGTTTGGGCTATCCAATGCCCCCATCACTTTCATGAGGCTTATGACGGACATTCACCCTCTCATTGGTCGCCTTGTTGTCGTCTACTTTGACGACATTCTCATCTATAGTCACAACCCTCAGGACCACATCCAACATTTGAGGGAAGTCTGCGAGACTTTGAGGAGAGAAACCATGTATGCCAACCTTAAGAAGTGTGAATTCATGACATACCGGGTCACTTTCCTCAGTTTTGTGGTTTCGAGTCAAGGAGTGTCTGTGGACCAATCCAAGGTCCAAGCCTTAATAGACTGGCCTGAGCCCCTGAACGTCCATGACGTTCACAGTTTTCATGGGCTAGCCACTTTCTACAGACGCTTCATAAAGAGCTTTAGCATAATTATGGCACCCATTACGGATTGCATCTGTAAAGGAAATTTTGAGTAGACCAAAGCCGCCTCCCAGGCTTTTTCTGTCATAAAAGAGCTCATGACCAAAGCCCCTATCCTCAGCCTGCCAGACTTTTCCAAAGTCTTTGAGATATCCTGTGATGCATCTGGCGTAGGAATAGGAGGAGTGCTTAGCCAGGAGAGTCACTCTGTGGCTTACTTCAGTGAGAAGCTTTCTGATGCAAAGCTTCGTTACTCCACTTACGATAATGAGTTCTATGCCGTGGTCCAAGCTCTCAAACACTGGAGACATTATCTCTTACCTCAAGAGTTTATTTTATACTCGGACCATGAGGCTATGAAATTCCTTAGCTCAGAAGGGCTTAAACCCGAGGCATGGTCGGTGGGTAGAATTCCTCCAGTCTTTCACATTTGTCCTAAAACATAAGGCTAGAAAAGAAAATAAGGTGGCCGACGTCTTGAGTCGAAGGGTCTCTCTTCTTTCCACTGTTCGGGTAGAGGTCACTGGCTTTGACCGCACGAAGGAACTCTACGGAGAGTGTCCAGATTTTGGCCCTACCTACTTTACCTTGTCTGCTAGAATCTCGACAGTATTTGCTGACTATCTAATCCAAGATGATTTTTTTTTTCGAGGACAGCAACTCTGTGTCCCGAAGACTTATGTACGGGACTTCCTAATTTGGGAAATGCATGCTGGAGGTCTTGCTGGTCACTTTGGACGCAACAAGACCATCCATTCTGTGGAGGAGTATTTTTACTGGCCTGGCCTGAAGAAAGATGTGGCCAAGATTGTAGCTCAGTGTAGGACGTGCACAATGGCCAAACATGTCAAACAGAATACTGGTCTCTACACTCCTCCCCCCATTCCTGATAGACCGTGGGTTGATGTGAGCATGGATTTCATCCTTGGATTACCTCGTATTACTCACAAACACAACTCCATCTTCGTGGTCATTGATAGGTTCTCTAAGATGGCCCACTTCATTGCATGTTCCAAAACATCTGATGTATCTAGAGTAGCCCGCCTGTTCTTTGATGAAGTCGTGCGTCTGCATGGTCTCCCCAAACCATAGTGTCTGACCAAGATGTCCGGTTCACTAGCTATTTTTGGAAGACACTTTGGCACCTAGTTGGCACTAAGCTGAAATTTTCCACTGCCTATCACCCCCAAACTGATGGACAAACCGAGGTCGTCAATAGGAGTTTAGGAAATTTACTGAGGTGTCTTGTAGGGGATCATTTTGGCACTTGGGATCTTCTTTTGCCCAGAGCCGAATTTACATACAATAGCTCTGTCAATAGGTCCATAGGTATGAGTCCATTTGAGGTCGTACATGGATACAAACCTAGGAAATATGTGGATCTCATTCCCCTTCCCCTCGAGTCTAGAACATCCAAGTCCACTAAGGAATTTGCACAGCATGTCAAAAGTCTGCATGAGTCAATTAACAAGCAAATACACCTCAGTAATGAGACCTATAAACGATTGGCTGATTCGCATAGGCGTCACCATGAATTTCAAGAAGGTGACATGATTATGGTACGTGTTTGACCTGAACGTCTCCCCTAGGGAGCCGTTAAAAAGTTACAAGCCCGTAGTGATTGTCCCTTCCCAATTCTGCGGAACATTGGCTCCAATGCGTATGTTGTGGACTTACCTCCCGAATATGGGATTAGCTCTACCTTTAATGTGGCATACCTAGTGGCCTACAAGGAACCCACAACGATTCCTAGTGACCCTTTCGAGTCTTCTTCTCCTATTGAGAGTGAGCCCACCCCTATGCATCCCACAGCCTCGAGAGCACCACGCGAGCAAATTGAGAGGATACTGGATGAGCATGTGACAGCTACACGGAGCCGGGTGTACCAACGCTACCTTATCCGCTGGCGGGACCGACCGCCTTCTGATGATTCCTGGATCAGCTGGGAAGATCTCCAGCGCCTCGATCCATACCTGCTGGAGCACTACCAGAGCAATGTCCCCCCTTACTCGACGGAGTCAAGTTCCAGCTGCCCCGGGAGGGTTGGTGGGGACACCAGGCCCACTACCGGACCCACTACTCGGAGCCGACGCCGCACCGCCCCGACCGCACCGAGCTTGTGGCTCGAAAACTCATTTGAAGACTCGTCGTCCTGAGTATATATTTGTACGTATTTGTGTATTGTGTGTATTTTATTTTATGGTGGTATTTATATTATTAAACCACCAAAGTCCAACTATTTTATTTTATTGTGTCAAAGTCAAAAGAGGTTGTTGAGTTTTGTTTTATTAGGTTAGGACATAGATGCTATTAAGAAAGTTTAAGGGTATGGTTGTTATAGCCTTTCCTATATAAAGGGTGCTAATGTGTTGATTTTTCATATGAAGATTGAAAAACAAAGTTACATTCACGTAAGAGTTTCTCCTCTTGCCACCCTCCCTTCCCTCCTTCTCCCTTGTGAGAATAGAGTGTCGCCCGGTGTGAGACCGTCCGGTGTGAGGTCGAGCTACGCGAGGCAGTGGTTATCCAGTCCTGTTCGCGTCCCGGAGCTGCCGTCGATCCTTCCTCCGACGCCGACCGCGTCAGAAAGTTAGAGTGGAAACCCCAGTAGATACATGAAGGCTTGGGTACTAGTCGCTTAAGATAGCAGGAGCCCATCTGGGAATAGGCTATAAGGGGTTGGCCACCTTGATCTTTCCTTGATCGTGCGAGGGGAAACTTCCATACCATCATGGAAATTTACTGGCTTAATGGTGTGAAGATCTCCTTAGAGGAGAGATCCACCCGAAGGGCACCGGTTGCTCACCCTTGCTCAGGACATCAGCCACTTGATGTCAGCGATGTTGGACGTGAGGCTGAAGCATGTATTGCCCCTGTTGTCCATGGAGAAAGCTTTTTTTATCCCAAACTAAGGGTTGGCTTTCATGTGCTCCATGTCTTCTGGAAGGGTGACCTGAGTGAGGACGGGATGGTAGGGGAGGAAGAGATGGCGGGCAGGAACATGACCTCCTTCAGGAACCTGCGGTTGTAGTCTTGTCATCGTCGATGCCTTGTGGTGCTCTCCTGTTGGCAGCCCGATGGAGGGCGGAGGCAAATATCCCACAGCAATTCAGGCATCAGAAGAGGCGGTTGGAGGCAGAGACACTTTAGCTTCTGACTCCAGGCGATGAGGTTGTGAGAAGATCTCGTCGAGCTTCTTCCACCGGGTCGCCAATAATGAACACTATCTTGAGAAGATCTCATTGAGTTCCTTTTCTACAAGAGAAGTTCTTACCAGGGTGAACGTTTCCCTAGAGATCCCTTTGACGCTCAAGTCAGTTGGCTTTGTAGTGGATGGAGGATAGGTTCTTAGAAATGGGAGGTCTAGAATGTTTGTCAGAACGGCAAAACATAAGACAGAGGGAAGCCAAGGAGCATTCGCTAGAGTGGCATAGCTCACAAGCAGTTTTATGGTGGAAGGAGCAACGTAGAAACAAGGACCACACTTGGGCTTCTTTCCCTTTCCAAACCAAGAGGATTTCGGTGGGTGGAAAATACTAGAGGTACCCTACCCTACCTGGCCTCATACCTACAGGAGATCACTGAAATCTCTTTGTATAGGCCTTCCTGATGGTGACGTTGGTGGATTTGAAGAGGTCTTTTAGTGGCTTGAGCTTTGATGAGATCACACGTTTCATAGCATCGTAAAGGCGTGAATATTTTTGGATTTGATAGGTAATATTGGCACTTTGACTTCTCGGAAGTTTGCGATCTCTCCCAGCTTCTATAGAGTATCTGCACAGATCATGGCATCATTGCAAAGGCCACGCGGTGTATCTGGGAATTACGCATGCTTCTCCATACATGTTAATTGCTGGGCAGGGCAACGGTTGTGCTTCTTGAGGGCCATACGTCAAATCTTTCTCTAGCTTTTAATATAGCATTATCAAGATGTGACGAGACTTAACGGGATGCTTCGGTGCTTCTTCTTCTGTAACCATATAAGTCTCAGGTTGTCCCACGTATGGCTTATTTTGACATTCCGAGCTGCCAACATCTCTAACGTGCTCGATCAAGCTAAGGCTTTCCTACCGATGATCACGCTAAGGCCCTTGACAATCGAGTTAGGGTTCATCCATTGACGATCGAGCTGAGGTCTTCAATAGTCGAGCTAAGACTCTTCCACCAGTAATTGGGCTAAGGCCATTGACGATCGAGCTAAGGCTCTTCCTCCGATGATTGGCCTAAGGCCCTTAATAGTCGAGCTAAGGCTCTTTCATCGATGACTAAGACCCTTGGCGATCGAGCTAAGGCTCTTTCATCGATGACTAAGACCCTTGGCGATCGAGCTAAGGCTCTTCCTCCGGTAATCGGGCTAAGGCCCTTGATAATCGAACTAAAGCTTGGTGTGCAAAAATTCAAGCTACGACCCTCCATGGGATTCGAGTTAGTACTCTTTCCCTAAAATGGTGTTGGGGCTAGGTTAATGCTCTGGACCTCTTACTCAGGATTGAGTTGACTTTCTAAGTCTCTTGAGCTAACTCGGGACTGAGTTACCATTCGATTCTCTTGAGTTGAATCTTATGATGTCACGTCGTTTGCCCAGCGACATTCCTCCCCAAAGGGGCCATCTTGGCACACATTTGTACAGGATTTTGACAATCTTTATTGGGCCTCAAGTCCTCTTGAAAGAGTTGGGCGACCTTATTGGACCTCCTCTGCCCTAATTTGCCTGCATTCTTGGGTCCTAGCTGGGCTGCACTTTGGGCTGCATTTGGAGTGGGAAAAATCCCCTCTACAATCCTTGTTTGTTGTTGTTATTGTTGGGGAGAGATGGGGTGTGAAGGTTGTGCATCTCATCGTCGTGTGAACGAACTTATGAAGTAGAACAAATAAATGACCCTGCGTCCATATCCTATGGTGATTGAAGAGGAAATACGCACACCCAAACATCCCCTGCGAGCATCTCATAAAGATGATTGAAGGGAAAAATATTCACACCCAAACATAAACTAGATAGAAACAGAGAGCCTGTACTCATCCCGATGCTCATGATGCTCATGAATCAGCAGCTGAATAAATTCTATCTTGTGTAATAGAAGTTCGGACCAGGTACGGCTTCACAGAGTGTGTACATTTGATGTACAAACTTCCTCATAATATGGCAATGGATGGACCAGGTTTGTAAAAGAGATTTTCTTCTTCGAGGTAGAAGGATGGATAGGACATGGGGGTGATAACAAAAATGTGATGGTAAAGAATAGTTATCCTTCATATTTTCTTTTTGGGAGTAAGAACAAAAGCGAGGATAAAGTATGTCTTCATGAGCGGGAATAATAAGAAAATTCTCTAATGATTCAAACTTGATCACATTTCATTGTTAAAGACTTCCTTGTTCATGGCATGTCTTCCTCTGTGTGGATGAAATGTAGTGGGCCGCCGGCCCAACCGAACACTTGGTTCCATCACGAGCTCCAAAAGTAAGAACGGCAGTGGGGGCCATCAAATGAGTAAAAGATGAGCGCTTCTAGAAATCATGTTTCAGGCTTAGGGTGATTTAATTTGATGTGAACCATTGTAAAATATCAGTAAGAAAAGCATCATTTTTCAATTATTTCTTTATGATTTTTATCACATTTTACGGCATACCAAACAACCCCTTAGCCTGCACGGAGACTTTCACTTGAGTTCATGTTGGGTGCACCATCCTATCGCAGGTGACACGAATTACGCAGTAACTCTCTGAAAGCCACTCTCCAATGGTAAGTCTAAGAGCCACTTTGAATAAGACGGGTTAAGATGAATTATTCGCAAGTGGATAAGTTATTATGTTTGGGAGTCGAAATATACAACTCGGTGTTGGATAAAATTAAGACCTTTAACTTAGGGTTAACTCGTTCCATCTCTCTCACAAGAATATCCTACCTGATCCCGAGTAGGATAAGTATCAAATAAAGAATATGAAAACTCGTGAATAACCCCATTCCGGACCCACCTGAGTTAACTTATCTCAACTTATTATCAAAGTGGCCCTACGTGCTTATAATGCAGACATGCACAAAGACACCCCTCTTTAAGTAAGTAGCTTCCGTTTCTATTAAGTGACACTACATCTACTGATCAACATTCCGAATGTGACATGACCTGGCGGCATGATATATTCAAACCTCTTTACAACGCTTATTACATCAGGTAATAGATGAGAATGGAGTTGGGGGTGGGTGGGGGGGGGAGGACACTGCTCGGAGACTAATTAACAGATAGAGCCGCAAACTGCCATGGAGCTCCATAAGGAGGCAACCGGCCATAATCTACACTCTCTAGGGAACTTCCTACATGTTCATATTCTACTTGGATGGTTTTGCTGGGTCACATTCTTCAGTCTTTGCGAACCTTCCACGCACCCTCGGCTGGCTGTCAGCTAAAGCCTTCCTGCAGGCATACTGCCAGAAGAAAAGAAAAGAAAGTGTCACAAAGTATAGAGCAACATGTTGGAATAATTTGGTAGGGTATTCGTGACAAGAGGTAAGCATAAGTTCCAGATGGTACACAGATAAGCTAGCAGTAATATTCCTAACTACAGTTCCAGTTAGGTTGACAGAATTGCGGATGTGTTGGAGCAGCAGTCTAGGCAAAGGTAAAAGATTCAGATGAGTTAAAGGGCAGACATCACCTCCCCCAGTTTTTTTCCTGGGTGGTGTTGTGTGTGTGTGAATTGTGTGTGTGTGTGTGTGTGTGTGTCTGTGTGAATTGTGGTAGCAGGCATCGCTCCTTCGAAAACTAATGATGTTTGATTGCCGCAATAAGAAGGGCTACGATTATGCAATCTTATCTAAAGGTCATTTGGATTGACGTGAGATTCCAAACTGTCTGGATTATGAAATCACTAGCTTCAAACACAATGAACATCAAAACCCTTCGCGTTTATGGATATTTTTGATGGAAAATTAAAAAAAGAAAGAAAATACTTTTAGAAAATAGCAAGCCCTGATTTTATGTTTGAGCATTTTATGTCAACCCGAGCAAACTAGATTCAAATATTGTGAATATCTTACGTCAATGTTATTAAAGGCCCAAACTTGAACCCAAAACCTAGGTATTGAGTTGAGAGAATCCTCCGTACATATAGAGAGAAGGCACCCGCAGACAATATAGGACTAATCCTGGAAATTTTAGTAGATTTCAGTGTTTTAGTGTGTGTGAACCGCAGAAGTGTCAAATCTTCTATTCTGGAATCACTGGCCTAAAAATCAGACAAACCAAGACAACCCATTTCCTTCTGTTCTTTGGCCTTTTCTATTGGAAAATGACAAAAGCCTCTACAGAGCAGCTAGACTTCATTTTAGATTCATAGTGTTTTGCATCAATCTAGCCAAAACAAGTTTGGAGATTGCAGTGCTTTATGTCAGTTCAAACGGAAATAAATCCAAACGTCTCAATAAATTAGTTTAATCGGTCTCGGAAATGGAGTTTTTCCTTCAAGATGAAAAAAGTTATCTACCATCCTTTCTATTTCACATTTTATTTAGATGGTCAAAAGATAATAGCAAGTTTCACTTTCTTTTCTAATCAAATAAATGGACTAGAAGTGGTAGTAGCAGTCATTACCTTGATTTTTCTGCCGAAGTTCCTCTTCGTCCTCTTCTTCCTGTACCTGTAAAGTTTTTGCCTGCGCTCTTCGCCGATGGTTGACAGCCTCTCAAAGGGAAGATGAACAGTGCTTCCATTAAAATGGTTCATGTGACCATTTGCAACAGCCTGTCAGAAACCAAAAAAAAAAAAACCCATTATTCAATGTCCTCCACCAGCATGTGGGAATTGCCAAACGGACCTAAACATCGTTTCACTATGCTTTAAAGACTGCAAAGAAATAGCACCAGCCGATAATAAGTGCCTCAAAACTTTTAAGTGAGTCTTTTCCCCCTTTCTGCAAGCTCATGTGTGGATGCTAGTGAGAATTGGTGACCACAACATATAGCCTTTCCCTTCCCAGACATATTCACTATGCTAGAGAGAATTAGTGACAAGGGCACACCTTGAAGTTGTTTTCATGCTAAGTTTTCCTTTCTATGCAGTATGCTACAAGAAAGACATCAACCAACCATGTGACATGCCTGCTGTCTAGGAAATAAAAGCTTTCTTTCAATGTTCAACAGCTTTGCTGATTAGCACTCAACCCAACAGCAATAAGTGGAAATTTGACAGGGGTACATAACATCTTGCTAATCGTTCTCAAGAATTTTTTAAACGAATTTTGTTCGAATTTGCCACGCAAGGCATTACTGCCATAACCATCTCTTGCTTGTAGCCTTGCACTCAAGTAACTTCATGGTACTGTACAGTAGTCCTCAAGTTCCACTACTTTCCAAAGAAATCCATCGACCCATGTCCAACAAAGTGAACAACAAAAAACAGATAAAAGAGAGAGAGAAAGGCAAGCAATAGCAGAGATTGGGTAGACACCAAAATAAAGAGACTTAGCCTTTACCTGGATATCTCCATCGCTGTATGCTCGCCTTATGGCAAGTACATCCCCTAGATCCATTCCTTGGAAGTCAAAGAACTCAGCTGGTCTCACGAACCCTCCGCTGATCTGGTCCATTGACTCCAGGCATCCAGAGGTAACACATTTCTGTGCCGGCTCGCCGACAACATAGTTGTCATTCTGCACTATGTTTTCTCCCTCGATCTGCAGTGAATGGAGTTTAACGTCCAACAAGTCTGAATACACATCTTCCACTGTTGGCTCTGTCCATGGATCGTTCTTGCACTTGTAGAGATCCTCAACAAAGAGTTGGTCGTTCTGTATTGGATCGGCACCTGCAACCTGGAAGGCTTCCGTGCAGATGGCATTGTCACCATTGCACATCATCGACATGGCGGCCGAGATGTAATCGAGCTCCATGACGGGCTCTTCCATGATGGGCTCGGGTGCTTTGAAGAGGTCTCCTTCTCCACCCAGATCATAGTCTGAAACGGCCGTGGTCTGCACCAGGTTGCTCTACATATGAGAAGAAATGAATGGGATCAAACACAACTCAACATGGCAGTCAGAACACAGCATTCGGCACTAAAACCATATAAACTATTTAAGTAGTACTCGCTCGAATTACCAGACTGGAGATGCATCTAAAATATGTTAAAGTCCTTATTTTATAATCACATGATATTTTATAAAATAATCTTCTTTAAGTGAATAAAAAAAGCATAAATCTGGTGTAATTTACTCAATAACACGTATCGGAGGACCTCTGAAGTCTGAACCACCAAAATAGAAAACTAATATGAACTGGAAGAAAGTTCAACAAAACCAGACTTGGGCCCGGCCTTCAAAAAGTTCGACTATGGCTGGGCAACAAAGCCTGCCTTTCCTTTCCCCCTCTTCTTTTTGGTGAGCTCGTGACGAATTTCATCAAACACAACCTGAGGTCCGCTCATTTAAAAAAAAATCCCAGGATATTCGCCTAGCAGTCTAACACTGTCTGCCAAGAAAACTAAACAGGAAAAGAAAGGGAGATAAACAGGAAAATACACCACAGTGGCTGGCACACGCTCTGTTTACTTCTGAAAGGAAGAGTAAGAGGAAAGAGCAGAAGGAGCTCCTTTGAACAACCAGAAATAGGGTTGTAGTGTAACCCAGAAGAAAAGGCACTGTAGTACAATGTTTCGTCCTTGGAAATACAGAAGGAAATCCACAGAGACCTGTGTAAGGGGGATGCAAGAGGATAACGGAGCGGGGTGTGGGTTTGCTGGTCATTTTCTCCACACTCACGAGCTGGGTCTCCCCTTCCAATCCTCCACAGTCACCTCGGCATCCCCAGCAGTCGGCCACTTGCAGGGAGGCCTCGGATGCCAGGAGGAGGAGGAGGAGGAGGAAATTGCCAAATCGAAACGGCAAAAGGGAGACGAGGAGAGGGCAAAGACCGCTACTTTCCCCTTCCTTTCCAAGTTCCAACCCTCTTGACATATAGAGAGAGAGAGAGAGAGAGAGAAGGCTTTACACTAACTCAAGTTACCACTGACACTGGAAACAGGAGAGAATGGAGAGCCGAAAAGGACCGGCTTTACACCTTTCAGATGGAAAAGGAGCAACAGAGGAGCAGCACAGGCAGTACCGCAAAAACAGAGGAAGCCGAGCACGGCCGAGGGAAGGTGTCTTACCGTGGTACCGTCGGGGGGAGGAGGTGCCCGTCGCTGCTCTGGAGGCGGCAGAACAGCTCTTCCTCCAGCGGGTGTCGGTGATGGTGAAGCTCCTGCAGGTAGTAGCCCTGCAGGTGCGGGAACAGCAGCCCCGTCTCTGCGTACATATCCTGGAATCCCCCGGACAACCAGCACAGTGGGCGGGCGGGCGTTCCCCACCTGATGTCCTCAAGTGTGGTTCCCCTCCTCTCTCCTCCCCTACAACACCAACAACAACAGCAAGCTAGGCGTGGAGACGGCCAGGCAGCTGCAGCGGAACAAGACGGGGAAGAGGAGCCCGGGTTGATTAGCATGGGAATAGGGGAAGGGTCGGTCACGAATCTCCGCCAGCGCCCCCCCAACCAGAAAGCGAATCGCCCCCCTCGCCATATATATAGGGCGAGTGATGGGCCGTATCTCCAATGGGAAGCGGCCGTACACTCGTTAATTCATTTTTTTTTAAAAATGAGAAACCAAACAGGGAGTCTCTGAAATCACCTCGGCGTCTGCGCTGGAAGTTTTGCAAATATGGAGTGTTGTCATCGAGCCCTCTTTGGAGTTTCCTCTGTCAGCCTCATATGATCGAGGGGAATCTGGCGCTCATATGTGTACACAGAGCAGTGGGAGGTGGGTGGGGAGTGGGATGGGAGGGCGAGAGTACACTCGTCATTATGAGTGTGCATGTTGATGAGAGATGACACGGTGGGGAGTTTTTTAGATTTACGTTTTGAGTTTTACCCAAATTCTAGAAGTAGAAGGTGTTTTAAAATTGAGTACCCATTTTCTGATATGAAGATTAGACAGATCTTCCATCTGATGGCATAGACATTAGAGTATGAGAAGGATACCGCCATAAGAGGAGAGGATATTATTGACATTTTAAACTCTGTTCCACACAAGTGTGTTGAGATAACAGTGTCGGTGACTGTTTTCTCTCCAAGTTTAACATTTCACAAAAAGTGTGTTGAAAAAAGGATGTCAGTGACCATTTCCCTTCCCGAGTTCAACCCAGCTTGTCTTATCTGCGTTTAAACTAGGGAGGTTAACGGATCGGATACGGTGCGGATAGTGGATTATCTGTATACGTATCCGATAGGGAAGAACCGTATCCGTTTGATGTTCGTTAAGTATTCGAAAAGTGGTGTATCCGAAAGCCGTTATCGAGTATCCGAAAAATACGGTTAACAGACGGTTAACAGATAGTTACCGGACATAAAAGTACATATAAGATTAAAATTTAAGATGTAAATTAACTCAATTAGAAAAAAATTTAAATTAAAAAGAACAATTATATGACAAACAAACACATTTCAATTTAGTTCTCGTATCATCATTATTCATGAGTCAACGTATAATGCAATTAAAAATATACAAATATATAATATTACAATATCCCCAAAGATAATATGAAACATATAAAGTTTAAATAATAAAATAAACTAACTCTTTTGGACTTTAATCTCCGTCGTATTATCATTCTTTACCTACCTTTCATGAAAATAAAGAATATATTAACTTGATAATTTAAAAATTATAAAAATATCTTATAATTTAGAAATATTTTAACATCATGAAAATAGAAATGACTTAAATTATACACATACCTCATCTTCAATATCATTTTCTTTAAGACACTAATTTATTTGAGTCAAATACAAACTTATATAACGGTAACGGACGGATACGGATTCGGAACGAGGTGTATCCATATCCGTATCGCTAAGAAACCGGATATATCCGTATTCATATCCGTTAATTTATCGGAAAGAAAAATACTATCTATTTGTTGTTCACTAAGCTAACGAAATGGACGGTTATCAGACTATCGGTTACCATTGGCATCCCTAGTTGGAACGTAATTTAGATTTTAAAAGGTTTGAGTCTCTCTTTATGTTGATTAGTCTCGCATTGAAAAATAGAAAAATTTTCATTTAATTTTAGTTGGGATTCGTGTCTTTGTTGTGTATTCTTTTGAGGAGACTATGGAGATTGACCTATTTGGACTAGTGGGCTCTTTGGCCTGTATCATCTATTTCACACACGTGCGAATTACCTTGCCGTGGGGTACGTGCGTGTGACTCTCAAATATTATATTATTTTTCTTTTAATTTTGACCGTTTGACCAAACATCTCTTGGATTCTTCCGCGTCTCTTCGGATTTCCCTTTTTGGGCGGATGTGTGTGACTCAGTCAAGGGTCACTTCTCAAGAGGGTATTAAAAGAGGGTCATTTTCCTATGAGAGATATGACTTAAGGGTTCTCTCTCATCCGACGGCTATCTCTCTCGATCTCTTCTCTCCCATTGTCTTCTTCTTCGTGCAAGAGCCTCCTGTCACAGTGGTGTTCGCCCCCGACAACGCGAGTTGGAGTGCACCTTCGCGTCGTCATCGGTTTGGGTCCTCGTATCTTGGGAG